>WNYA01000575.1:0-62556 GCA_019512145.1 Engystomops pustulosus
TGTATATAGATGTATTACTGGGGGCTGGCGGCTGTATATAGATATATAACTGGGGGTGAGGCTGTTTGTAGATGGCAGTGGTCCCTGCAGGCAATACTGTACACATGGAAGACTCCAGATACACCCCCTAGTGGTGGTGTGTAATCCGTATGTAGTGAGCTCCCACCTAGTGGTGGTGTACAATCTGTATGTAGTGAGCTCCTCCTGGTGGTGATGTATAATCTGTATGTAGTGAACTCCCCTTAGTGGTGGCGTATAACCTGAATGTAGTGAGCTCCTCCTAGTGGTGGCTGTATAAACTGTTTGTAGTGATTTCCCCCTGGTGGCAGCTGTATAATCAGTATGTAGTAAGCTCCCCCTAGTGGTGGCTGTATAATCTGTATGTAGTAAACTCCTCCTAGCGGTGGTGTATAATCTGCATGTAGTGAGCTCCCCCTAGTGGTGGCTGTACAATCTGTATGTAGTGAGCTCTTCCTAGCGGTGTCTGTATAATCTGTATGTAGTGAGATTCCTACTCATGGTGGATGTATTATAAGTATGTAGTGAGCTCCCCCTAGTGGTGATGTATAATCTGTATGCAGTGAGCTCCCCCTAGTGGTGGTGTATAATCTGTATGTATTGAGCTCCTCCTAGTGGTGGCTGTATAATCTGTATGTAGTGTGCTCCCCCTAGTGGTGGCTGTATATTCTGTATCTAGTGAGCTCCCCCTAGTGGTGGCTGTATAATCTGTATGTAGTGCGCTCCTCCTAGTGGTGGTGTGTAATCTGTATGTAGTGAGCTCCCACCTAGTGGTGGTGTACAATCTGTATGTAGTGAGCTCCTCCTGGTGGTGATGTATAATCTGTATGTAGTGAGCTCCCCCTAGTGGTGGCGTATAACCTGAATGTAGTGAGCTCCTCCTAGTGGTGGCTGTATAAACTGTTTGTAGTGATTTCCTCCTGGTGGCAGCTGTACAATCAGTATGTAGTGAGCTCCCCCTAGTGGTGGCTGTATAATCTGCATGTAGTGAGCTCCCCCTAGTGGTGGTGTATAATCCGTATGTAGTGAGCTCCCCCTAGTGGTGGCTGTATAATCTGTATGTAGTAAACTCCTCCTAGCGGTGGTGTATAATCTGCATGTAGTGAGCTCCCCCTAGTGGTGGCTGTACAATCTGTATGTAGTGAGCTCTTCCTAGCGGTGTCTATATAATCTGTATGTAGTGAGATTCCTACTCATGGTGGATGTATTATACGTATGTATTTAGCTCCCCCTAGTGGTGATGTATAATCTGTATGTAGTGAGCTCCCCCTAGTGGTGGTGTATAATCTGTACGTAGTGAGCTCCTCCTACTGGTGGTGTATAATCTGTATGTAGTCACTCCTCCAAGTGATGGCTGTATAATCTGTATGTAGTGAGCTCCCCCTAGTGGTGGTGTATAATCTCTATGTAGTCAGATCCTCCTAGTGGTGGTGTATAATCTGTATGTAGTGAGCTCCCCCTAGTGGTGGTGTATAATCTGTATGTAGTGAGCTTCCTACTCGTGATGGATGTATAATCTGTATGTAATCAGCCCCCCTTCCCCAGTGTTGGGGCCCCAATTAAAACAGGATACTATTTTTTTTCTTTTATTGATTATTATTATAAATATCTCCACTTTTTTAGCTCTTTCAGTCGATGGATCATTTTTACTTTAAGAGTCTTTGTCCTTACCCCAAACACCAGGGGGCTCAGAAGTGGCGGTAGCACCAGGGTGGGAGTGGACAATAGGACATGACCACTAATGGGTAGATTGATGATACCTACTCTGTATCGAACAAAGATAAATATGACCCCGACAAGGAAGGCGGAGAAGTTGATGAGGTGGGTGACCAGGGTGTTCATGGTCTTCATACTGGACTCTGGTGATAACTTAAGGCAAATGAGATAGATCCGAACATATGAGAACATTATGAAGATTGTGGAGAAGAGGAAAGAGGCAGTTGTCATAACCCCTCCATAGACATTATTAGCAGAAGTGTCCGTGCAGGACAGAATAAAGATGGACATGTTGTCACAGAAGATATTTTTGATTTCTGTCCCACACAGAGGAACCCTCTCGGTCAGGAGAATTGCCACCAGGATCAAGATAAAATAAATGACCTGAGATGTGGTGAGGAGGTAGGCGGCCTTCTTATTTGTCATCAGGGTGACGTATTGTAAGGGGTGACACACGGCCAGGTATTGGTCATAGGCCATGATGGTCAATGTGCACATTTCACAGAAGGCAAAAAATGAGACGCTCAAAGACTGAACAAGGCAGCCATTTCTGGAGATGGTCTTAGAAGACGTCAACAGGTCCACTAATAGCTTCGGGAGGAATGAGGAGCTGCCAAATATCCCATTACAGAGCAAGTTACATATGAGGAGGTACATAGGTTTGTGGAGAGATTCTTCCGTCAGGATTAAATATACAATGAAACTGCTCAAGGAGATGATGGTGATGTATAGAAGGAAAGACAAGATGCCATAGAGGAACCTATGACTTTCCATCTCCAGTAGGCCCAAGAGCTCGAGGGTGATGTCCATTGAAGATCCATTTTCCATTGTGGTTCTGCTACAATCCTTAGATTGACTCTGTTGAGGATGAGATATGGAACAGGGTTACACATCAGGATTTTAATGTCTTACATCTTTCCGCTGCCTTTAGCCCCCTTTCATAGTATCATCATAGTATCATAGTATATAAGGCTGGAAAAAGACGCAAGTCCATCAAGTCCAACCTTTAAGAATGAAATAAATGTTTTATCCCCATAACCTGTGATATTTTTTCTCTCCAGAAAGTCATCCAGGCCTCTCCTGAACATGTACATAGAGTCCGCCATAACAACCTCCTGCGGCAGAGAGGTCCATAGTCTCACTGCTCGTACAGTAAAGAACCTTTGTCTATGGTGAGGGTAGAATCGCTTCTAGTTTCTTTATCGTCCTTCTGCCCATCTCCATCAATAAAAAATCTAGTGTAATGCAATTAAAAGAATCAATGAGAGTGATGAGGGCTATAAAATATCTCTCAATAAATCTGAGACCGGAGGCTGTGAGAGAGGAGAAGGAGCTGCAGAGTAAAAGGATCAGATTGGCATAGACCACTTAAGAAGAGTCCACCATTTTCGGAGGTATTGAAAGAAACCATATGCAAGGACGGAAAGACAGATCTGGATGTGCTAAATTTAATGCACATGTATATGCACACAGAATTTTCTTGTATTCATAGGACATTTTAAAGGGGTTCTCTGGGATTAGAAAATCATGGACATGTTTATCCAGAAATCTGCACCACATCAGTTCTTTAGTTGAGTTGGGTATTGTAGATTGGCTCTATGTGAGTGGGACTGATGTTCAATACTGCAAACTACCTATACAGAGGGGTGATGCTGTTTGTTGACAAAAACAACATTCTTTAACCCCTTAGTGACCTCTCGGGATTCTACGTCCGACAACAAGGGCACTTCTTCTGATGGAACGCCTTCCTACAGCGCTGTATCAGTCGAAGTTTGTAGGACATCACATGGTGTTGACATCCACGGCACTAAAACCCTGCATCGGAAAAGCTCTGACCTGGTAGTTTAACCCCTTAGTCCATGTTTGCTGTTGGTGTCTAACCAGGTGTAGGAGAAAACTCCCATCTTCCACCCTTTGACACCCCACAGCTGCAATTACAGGGTGCCAATGGTGTCACACTGAAGCCTCTGGACCAGTGGTAAGCCTATGCCAACTATCTACTAAGACAGGCCTGAGGCAGGGAAGATATAATTAACATCATTTGTGCAGTACATTATATAAGAGATCTAGTGACCTCATGTGAGTGTCCCCTCGTGGAAAAAAGTGATATAAAAAAATTGTCTCAAATAAAAGTTGCAAAAAAAGTGTGTATAGTGTATCAGGTGCATGGACATGGTGATGGGTGTCCCCAGCTGCCCGGATGCTGTCACAGTTCAGCTTCTGTGCCTGAGTAAACATACAGGGGCACAGTGCAGGACACCGGGAACGCCGGACGAGGTGAGTACATGTTTTTTTAACAAGCCCTCCCCAGCTGGGGTCCTAAATTTTGGTAACAACCGGATAATTCCTTTAAAAACGAAAAATGAAATCACACACATTTTGTACCTCCACACCGGTACCAAACCCAGGCTGCAAAACTGGGATAGTAATTATCCCATTCAACAGCAACGTATGCCCAAATAGTTTTCTTTCTACTTATCCATGGCACATAATATTATGTGTATCGCGATCAAAACACTTTATGGACCCTCATATGCAAAAAAATAAGCCCTCACACAAGCCACATTGACTAAAAAATGCAAAATTTATGGTGCTTGAAAGATGAAGAAGCAAAAAGTTTTTTGAATTTTCCAAAAGTGTTTTTTATTTTGCAAAGGAAGGTCATTAAAAAAAAAAATGGTTTCGCTGTCTGCATATTGATTCAGAGGAAAAAGTTATTGAGGCTTATCTACTAAGGGTCACGGATCGCACTTTCGTCGGACTGTTCATTGTTTTCGGGTTTTGCATGGCTGTGACGGAGGTATTTAGAAGGGGTTTGTGTCGCACATGATCGAATTGTGGCACAGCTGCGCTGCTTCCATGCAACAGAAATCGGGGGGCGGGCCGTCGGACGTTCCAACGGATTCGGGCTGAGTGCGGAATTTACCTTTCAATTTGTGTGGCAAGACCAAAGACTTACATGCACCAGGAAGAAGAAGGTGAGCTCCGGCGGACCTGAGGGGGGAAGCGACGCATGCAGGACATCGGGCGCACGATCTTAGTGAATTGGGCACAGGGCATTATCGTTGGAACAATGAACTTTGGATGAACTCCTCAGCCGGATAAATAAATGTGCCCCATTATGTTATTTAAATTTGATTAGAAAAAACATTAGATTTGTATTCTTTTTTAAATATACTGCACAGAAAGGGTTCATAAAAGTTCACCAGTCAGACATGTGAATCCCAAAATTGTGCTATTAAAAAGTACATTATAAGAATAGAAAAATAAAAAAAAATTAAGCTTGTAGAAGAAAAAGAAAAAAAAGTAAAGGTCGTCAAGGGGAAAAAAAGGGAGGAGATAAGCGGACAAAAATCCACCCCCTTCTCCTGACGTTGTACATGTGTATTAGATCTAGCCGCCTTAAAGTGTCTTTCACAGTTCTCAGATTTATAACATACACTGTCTCACATACAGTATCACCTCATTCATGTCTATGAAAGGTCTGAGCAGGTTTTCTAATTGAAATTCCTTCATTTCTTTAAATTTTATTTGCCACATACAGATTTGTAAAGTTATCTGTACAGATTTGTATATAACTATTTCTGATAAAATTTGGAGTTAAATTCTAAATAAAATATTGAATTTTAAAAGTAAACCTGTATAAGGCCGGGTTTACATCAAATTTTTTGCCATACATTGTAAGGACACGTTTGGGGAATTCTGACGTGTCGTTACAATGTATGGCATAGACGTATACCCCTATAGGCTTGAACAGTGCGATACACCGCCCAGGGACCCCTGTGGAATTCTGGGGGAGAAGTGTAAATGTATGCAGTGTTTCCCAATTGATGTCATTGTCCTTATATGGACAGTGACATCACCGGGTACTCCCCCCTGAGTAATGTATCCACTCAGCAGAGGCCGGAGGAGGGATACAATAAACTGCATCCGCTCCCCATAGCCGTCCATTGCCTCCTCTGAGCGAATACGTCGCTCAGGTGGAGGCTGCAGGATGGAAAGACGCAACTTTATACATCCTGATTTTTCCACCAGATGTGACATTTAGGGGGTCATTTACTAAGGGCCCGAATCGCTATTTTTCATCGGGTTTCCCGAATATTACAGATTTTTCCCTGAATTGCCCTGGGTTTTTGGTGCACGAGATCGGCTTGTGGCGCATTGGCACCGGCATGCATGCGACGGAAATCGGGTGGCGTGGCCATCGGAAAACCCGACGGATTCGGAAAAAACGCTGAATTTTTTTAAAAAAATGTGCCGCTTGACACACCCTTACCTGCACCCAAGATAGGAAAGTGAACTCCAGCGTTGAATGGCGCTTTTACAACACCCGAAGCAGTCCTTTCATCCCAATGTTAGACTCTTCGAAGGGGGAGGGGGGAGGTTGTCATTGGTCTTTTATCCATGTTATGTACTTTTGGTTCAGTTTTGGCCTAATTTGACTCCAGTCCCCAACCTGTTCTATGTGCTGCAACTTATGGTGTTTTTATGCGACTGCCGCAAACAGCCCACATGGGATAAGAATACGGCCATCAGATTTCTTGTGTCTTCTCTTTCTTTTTTCTCCACTATCCATTGTCTCTTAGTTCTTCTTATCTGATCAAAAGCCGGAGCTCTTCTACAATGAAGCCTGGCATGTATCCAGAGCAGCAGAGAGGAGCACTACTTGTGGGTCCCATCAGTGGGACCCCCTATATCCCATTATAAGAAATGTTAGCACATGCAGCCTGGGGGTAGAGGGAAACTTGTTGTGACCTGAATATCCCTTTAAGGCTCTATGTAGCATATGCTGAATGTGTTTATATATTGCATTGTGAGTACAGGCACAAACTGACCCATCTGAATACCAGAAGACCCTCCAGTGAAACCCTCCAAGTCCTATTTTGCCACTTTAAATGTTCCCTACCACCAAATCCTGCTTTCTTCTCCTCCTCAAACCCATTTCATTTATCTTCCCAAAGTTATTTTTCCAAAGCAGCCAAAAACAATCATGGACTTCTCCCAGCATCACCTACCTCCATAGCTTCCCGTGCTGCAGGTGAAGTCCATGCCAGGAGGGGCTTCACCTAACTCTGCACCTGGGCTGAAGGTTGTAGACCCTGTGACCCCCCCTCTCAGGTAAGTCCCCCTCTCCAGTATAATCTGACTCTATCATACACGCTCCTTATATATACACATGTTTCCCTGGAGTTTCACGGATTCCAAAACCCCAAAGGATCGAGTTCATCAGCGTTAAAAATCCAACAGATGTGATGAGATATCATTAACTCTATATGATCAGGGGCCATTGATGACTTCTCAGAAATGTATTTTTAGCATTTTATTATGTTATGTTTATTATCGTTGACCAGAGGTCACTACAAAGTAGAACATGACAGAAGAAGAGCCCCATGTATGAGATCTGGATGTTCAGCACCATGGACAGAGGCTGCGCTGGGGCTCCATCTGGTTATGTGTGTAATGTGTATGATGGTCTGGGTGATGTTTTTAGAATGTATGCCCATTTTAGTAACTTTTTGCCATTTGGTTGGGAACTCCATTTCTCCAAAGTCTGTAGATAATTGAGAATAGATCCCACACAAGAAATATCATCAGGACATGGGCAGGAAAAGATTATAGTTAGAGCAGAGATTGCCTACAGGTCTCCAAAAACAGTTGTGGTGCTCCATCTAATGGACATTGAGAGAGGAGAACAGTACAAAACAAAACAGCCTTCCATTGTTTCTTCAAACATTAGGGATAGATATTATATTTTAGCAGATCACGTGTATGTATTTCTCAGGTTTCATGTCTCACTACCACTGAAGAGGTACCAAAGGACCCCTCGCGACTCTGATCAGACCCTAAACTCATTGCTACCATCAAGAATTATGGACCCAACACAGGTCCCACCAGTGGCGTAAATAGAGTCCTTTGAGCCCGGTTCAAAATTCCTAAGGGGGCTCCCCTCTCATTATGACCAAAAGCATTGAAAACTACTAGTGTCAGACTGGCCCACCAGAGTACCAGGGTTTGACCAAATATTGGACCCCAAAGATACCATCTTCAAAAAATAAACAACCAAGTAGGGTGTTCTTCCTAAGGGATGATGAAAAGTGGGCACCCATAGTAATTTTATTTAGTGGCTCAAGAAACCCCAGTCCGTAATTGGCAGTGAACACTGTTTACACTGCCGATGTTAACCGAAAAAAGTTGCCTGGTTCACAATGAGAGGCAGTAAAGGACATGTTTGACCCAACATGGCGTTCCCATTGGGGTTCGTCTGTGTGACGCACCTCGCAACTAGCCATGGGTTTGATTGGCCAGGGGGATCTTTGATACAGCACGGGAACCAAGAATATTACGTCAATACAAGAGCAGAAACAATATAACTGCATAGATACAGCACAAGAACCAAGCAGAGTGAGACAGACAGCCTTGTATTGCAGTATTGTCTGATTTTGGATGATAAATTAGGCAGCCAATGGTCCAAGTGCCCCCTCACAATAGCCACTAGTGCCCAACCCCCTAAAAGTAACAGTGCATCCATAGATTAAGGAAAATAATTAAAATACTTACCTCTTTCTTCTTCGGGAGATTCAGAAGATGTGGGGCAAATGACTTGTGATGACGTCAAGTCCGGTCATTGGCCTCAACAACCCAGGTGCAGGTATATATGTCATTACTTGCTTCCTGTGCTGTGTCTCCTCCACAACTGACCACACAATGCCCACCACATACAGTGGGGGAAATAAGTATTTGATCCAGGGCCAATTTTGTAAGTTTTCCACCTACAAAGAATGGAAAGGCCTGTGATTTTTATTGTAGGTCACTTCAACTGTGAGAGACGGACTCTAACCAAACAAATCTAGAAAATCCCATTTTATGGTGTTTAAATAATTAAATAGCATTTGCATGAAATAAGTATTTATTATCATAGAAAAACAGAATGTAAAATTTGGTACAGGAACAAATTACAGAGGTCAAACATATTTCTTGTCCAAGTTTGTACACACTGCATGGATTTTGGCCTGGTTCTCCATATAGATCTTCTCAAGATGTTTCAGGTTTCAAGGCTGTCGATGGACAACATTGAGCTTCAGCTCCCTCCAAATTTCTGATTGGGTTCAGGTCTAGAGACTGGCCAGACCACTCCAGGACCTTGAAATGCTTCATACAGAGCTGCTCCTTAGTTGTCCAGTCTATGGGGCAGATTTACTTACCCGGTCTATTCGCGATCCAGCGGCGCGTTCTCTGCGGTGGATTCGGGTCTTCCGGCGATTCACTACGGTAGTTCCTCCGACGTCCACCAGGTGTCGCTGCTGCGCTGAAGTCCGCTGAGGCCCGCCGGAGTACACGCTCCTATACTTGGTGAAGGTAAGTGCGTGTCCAGCGACACTTTTTTTTTTTTTTAAATGTGGCGGTTTTTCCGAATCCGTCGGGTTTTCGTTCGGTCACACCCCCATGCCGACGCCGATGTGCCACAATCCGATCGCGTGGGCCAAAAACCCGGGACAATTCAGGGAAAATTGCCGCAAATCGGAAATATTTGGGTAACACGTTGGGAAAACGCGAATCTGGCCCTTAGTAAATGACCCCCTATGTGTTTTAGGTCACTGTCATACTGGAAGACCCATCTTCAGTGCTATTTCTGAGAGAAAGAGGGATTTTGTTTAAAAAATGGCTTTATTCATCCTCACTTCAATACGGGGCAGTCATCCTGTCCCCTTTGCAGAAAACCACCACCAAAGTATTATGTTTCCATCCCCATGCTTCATGTTTGGGACAGTGTTCTTAGGGTTGTCCTCATCCTTCCTGTTCCTCAAAACCCAGCAAGTGGAGTTGATACTAAAAAGTTCAATTTTGGTCTCATCTGACCAGGTGGCCTTCTCCCATGCCTCCTCTGTATCATCCAGATAGTCAGTGAGGAACTTCGAATGGCCGGGACAAGTGTTGGTATGAGCAGAGGAATCTTGCAAGGCCTGCACGACTTTTACCCATGACGGCGTAGTGCACTGGTGGCGGACCTATGGCACGGGTGCCAGAGGTGGCACTCTGAGCCCTCTCAGTGGGCACTCAGGTTGTTGCCCCAGCACAGAATTCACCAGACAGGACTTGAGGGATCCTCCTGCAGGCCCAGGTAACCCAAAACGTGAAGCATCTTGGTCTACCTGAGACTGCAGGAAGAGAAGGTGAGGACATGGTCAGATTAACATTGGAGCCATTAAAGCTCCTGCTGTTGGCCCCACAATTTTTTATGTTCAGGGAAGCTCCAATGGTAATCTGAATTTTCCCACCTTCTGTCAACGATATTGGTGTCCTCAAGACCCTTGAAAGCTGTGGTATAGCATGGAGCAAGAAGATTTTAATAATTTATTGCTAGAATTGCCGTGTTGGCACTTTGAAATAAATAAGAGGGTCCAGTTTGCATTTTGGGCACTCGGTCTCTAAAAGGTTCACCGTCACTCGCATAGTGTGTTGCTACTGGCAATTTTAGAGACTGTGGCTCCAGGTCATTGACCAGGTCCTTCTGTGTAGTTCTGTGCTGATTCCTGACTTTTCTCAGAAACATCTTGACCCCACGGGGTTGTAAAAGAAGTAGTAAGAAATGAGAGCAGCCTATATGGCATGCAAGGGGGGAAGTAAGACCGCCAAGGGCTCTGGACTCTATGATAATTGTGGGCCATTACAAATCTAATTTTTTAATGCCATGTACTTCCTTCATATAGTACAAAATGAAGCTTCTAAAAGTGTAGGCACAAGAGAGTTCATGTATCATGGTGATTAGTATGGGAAGAAATCAGGAAAAATACAGAACCAATAGAGTTTTTACACAATCAGACAATAATAAAAACAAAAGACCAAATGCATCATGGTCTATGATTTATAAATAATTCAGATTTTATTGCATGAAATGAGCATTTGATCCCCTCCCAACAAGCAAGAATTCTACCCCATAGACCCGTTACTTTCTGTAAAAAGCTCCTCCTACAATGCACACATGTCCCATAGCTCCTCCTACTCTTATTACGTTTTAATTGCACCTGTTTGAAATCTTGTATAAAATCCACCTGATTACACTCGAACCTCTCCACCATAGCCAAGACCAAAAATTAACAGCTGAAAAATTGAAGAAACACTTCCTCAGTCTGTAATGCCATGTAGGATCTCACCTTTTGGGGCTCAGATGATTTTGAGAAAAGTCATGAATCAGCCTAGAACTACACCTGAAGTTACCTGGGTCTCATTGATTACCGTTTGTAACACACTGGGGGGGATATACTAATTCTGGCGCAAGCACGACTGTCGGCATCGGAGATCAGTCTCTGGAAGGCACAGCCCGATGTTTTAAAGTGGCGCAAGTAAAGTGGCTGTAAGTAAATAATGTGTAAATGGTAATAATCAGTTGGGTGCCATAAAAAAGCCGACATCAATGAGATGTGTGCCAAAATCTTACATGGACTGCGCCTTAATTTTGCTCTCTGACCATTTTTTTCTTGGTCTATTGTGCGCCAAAAATTGCACCTAGAAATGCCAACAAAATACACATAAATGTATAAAATAAACGTATAATGTGGAAAAGTTAGACCACGCCCACTTGCGCCAATAAAAAGATGAAGGAGTTGGGATAACCGGAAACATCTGTTCTTTCTGGCGCAAACTCATAATAAATGATCCGCAACAATTCTGTGCCAAAAAAAAAAAAGATCCCATCATTTTTTAGGCGCAGAGACAATATTACATCTGTCCCACTATGTTGTCAGGGTTAAAGGGGATGTCCGAGTTCTGAAAAAAAAACTAAGGGAGGCTGGGAGGGCGCTGCTTAAAAAAAGAAAGTCCTACTTACCTTCAGGTGCCCTCCTATATCTAGTGCTGCTGTCACTCCGGTCCAGGCGCCATGTAAACAAACATGGCCGCCGGAGCTGCGCTGGACTCAGCCTTCCGGCCCCCATACACAATGCTGTGTATAGGGACGGATAGGCGATACCGGAGGGCACTGGAAGGTAAGTAGGACTTTCTTTTTTTAAGCAGCGCCCTCCCGGCCTCCCTTAGTTTTATTTTCAGAACTCGGACAACCCCTTTAAAATCCTGCACGGCACACATGTTCCCCCCACACTCACACCAGAATATGTCCAGACCCATTTGACCATTTGAAGTTCACCACTGACCATCAAGATGATCCAGAGGAAGCATAGGAGAAGGTCATGTGGTCAGATGAGACCCGGAACGAGCTCCACTGGACATATATGGAGGAAGAAGATGGATGAGTACAATCTCAAGAACAAAACAGCGGGTGGAGACATCAAACTTTGGGGGAGTTATTCTAGAAAGGGGACAGGACAACTGCACTGTATTGAAGGCAGGATGAATAGGGGCAAGAAGATGGGTTGTTGTTGGGTCTTTCAGCCTGACAATGACCTTAAACACACAGCCAGGACAATTACGGAGCGGCTCCATAACAAGCATTTCATGGTCCTAGAGTATCTCTAGAACTGAACCCAATTCAAAAACTTTGGAGGGAGCTGAAACTTGCCCCGTAAAAGCTCTGAACCCTGAAAGATCTGGAGAACATCGGTAAGGAGCAGTGGGCCAACATCGATGCTGCAATGTGAGCAAACTTTGTTTTTTTCAACTAATATACAGTTTTTCTATTGTAAAAAATATAATAGAAAGAATGTAGAGAAAACACACCTATCCCACCACTATTCATCCATGATCAGAAGCCAATACAACATGGTATCAAATAGTTTTATTGTATCATGTGGTATGTAAAACTGTTACAGGTCTAAAAGGCATTGGCATATTATCCAATTTTGGCAGGGTGTGTAGTCTCTGTAAATAATGAGTAATCTTACTCCTCAGAACATGGGTCCGTACCCCATAGATCAAGGGATTAAACAATGAGGGGACAGTAAGAGAAGGGGTGGAAAGAAAAACATGGACAACAACTGGGAGTTTAATATTGCCCAACCTGTATCTGACAAAGACAAAAAAGAAACCAATCAAAAAGATGGAGAAGTTGAGTAGATGGGTGACCAGGGTGTGGACGGCTTTCTGACGAGATTCTCCTGAGATCTTCGAGCAGATGACAATTATTTGGACATAAGAGAACAAGGTGACAAGGATGGTAATACTGAGGTAGAGGATGGTTCCAGAAGCAGAGAAGAGTCGACTGACAGAAGAGTCCACACAGGAGAGGACAACCAGAGACATATTGTCACAAAATACATTGTTAATTCTGTCTCCACAAAGAGGAAGTTTCCATGTGAGGAGCATGGCTGTGAGGACAAGTATGAAGGTTACTATAAATGACCCAACAATGAGGTTCATGACCTTCTCATTAGTGATCAAGATCCCATAGCGCAACGGGTGACAAACGTGTATATAGATGTATTACTGGGGGCTGGCGGCTGTATATAGATATATAACTGGGGGTGAGGCTGTTTGTAGATGGCAGTGGTCCCTGCAGGCAATACTGTACACATGGAAGACTCCAGATACACCCCCTAGTGGTGGTGTGTAATCCGTATGTAGTGAGCTCCCACCTAGTGGTGGTGTACAATCTGTATGTAGTGAGCTCCTCCTGGTGGTGATGTATAATCTGTATGTAGTGAACTCCCCTTAGTGGTGGCGTATAACCTGAATGTAGTGAGCTCCTCCTAGTGGTGGCTGTATAAACTGTTTGTAGTGATTTCCCCCTGGTGGCAGCTGTATAATCAGTATGTAGTAAGCTCCCCCTAGTGGTGGCTGTATAATCTGTATGTAGTAAACTCCTCCTAGCGGTGGTGTATAATCTGCATGTAGTGAGCTCCCCCTAGTGGTGGCTGTACAATCTGTATGTAGTGAGCTCTTCCTAGCGGTGTCTGTATAATCTGTATGTAGTGAGATTCCTACTCATGGTGGATGTATTATAAGTATGTAGTGAGCTCCCCCTAGTGGTGATGTATAATCTGTATGCAGTGAGCTCCCCCTAGTGGTGGTGTATAATCTGTATGTATTGAGCTCCTCCTAGTGGTGGCTGTATAATCTGTATGTAGTGTGCTCCCCCTAGTGGTGGCTGTATATTCTGTATCTAGTGAGCTCCCCCTAGTGGTGGCTGTATAATCTGTATGTAGTGCGCTCCTCCTAGTGGTGGTGTGTAATCTGTATGTAGTGAGCTCCCACCTAGTGGTGGTGTACAATCTGTATGTAGTGAGCTCCTCCTGGTGGTGATGTATAATCTGTATGTAGTGAGCTCCCCCTAGTGGTGGCGTATAACCTGAATGTAGTGAGCTCCTCCTAGTGGTGGCTGTATAAACTGTTTGTAGTGATTTCCTCCTGGTGGCAGCTGTACAATCAGTATGTAGTGAGCTCCCCCTAGTGGTGGCTGTATAATCTGCATGTAGTGAGCTCCCCCTAGTGGTGGTGTATAATCCGTATGTAGTGAGCTCCCCCTAGTGGTGGCTGTATAATCTGTATGTAGTAAACTCCTCCTAGCGGTGGTGTATAATCTGCATGTAGTGAGCTCCCCCTAGTGGTGGCTGTACAATCTGTATGTAGTGAGCTCTTCCTAGCGGTGTCTATATAATCTGTATGTAGTGAGATTCCTACTCATGGTGGATGTATTATACGTATGTATTTAGCTCCCCCTAGTGGTGATGTATAATCTGTATGTAGTGAGCTCCCCCTAGTGGTGGTGTATAATCTGTACGTAGTGAGCTCCTCCTACTGGTGGTGTATAATCTGTATGTAGTCACTCCTCCAAGTGATGGCTGTATAATCTGTATGTAGTGAGCTCCCCCTAGTGGTGGTGTATAATCTCTATGTAGTCAGATCCTCCTAGTGGTGGTGTATAATCTGTATGTAGTGAGCTCCCCCTAGTGGTGGTGTATAATCTGTATGTAGTGAGCTTCCTACTCGTGATGGATGTATAATCTGTATGTAATCAGCCCCCCTTCCCCAGTGTTGGGGCCCCAATTAAAACAGGATACTATTTTTTTTCTTTTATTGATTATTATTATAAATATCTCCACTTTTTTAGCTCTTTCAGTCGATGGATCATTTTTACTTTAAGAGTCTTTGTCCTTACCCCAAACACCAGGGGGCTCAGAAGTGGCGGTAGCACCAGGGTGGGAGTGGACAATAGGACATGACCACTAATGGGTAGATTGATGATACCTACTCTGTATCGAACAAAGATAAATATGACCCCGACAAGGAAGGCGGAGAAGTTGATGAGGTGGGTGACCAGGGTGTTCATGGTCTTCATACTGGACTCTGGTGATAACTTAAGGCAAATGAGATAGATCCGAACATATGAGAACATTATGAAGATTGTGGAGAAGAGGAAAGAGGCAGTTGTCATAACCCCTCCATAGACATTATTAGCAGAAGTGTCCGTGCAGGACAGAATAAAGATGGACATGTTGTCACAGAAGATATTTTTGATTTCTGTCCCACACAGAGGAACCCTCTCGGTCAGGAGAATTGCCACCAGGATCAAGATAAAATAAATGACCTGAGATGTGGTGAGGAGGTAGGCGGCCTTCTTATTTGTCATCAGGGTGACGTATTGTAAGGGGTGACACACGGCCAGGTATTGGTCATAGGCCATGATGGTCAATGTGCACATTTCACAGAAGGCAAAAAATGAGACGCTCAAAGACTGAACAAGGCAGCCATTTCTGGAGATGGTCTTAGAAGACGTCAACAGGTCCACTAATAGCTTCGGGAGGAATGAGGAGCTGCCAAATATCCCATTACAGAGCAAGTTACATATGAGGAGGTACATAGGTTTGTGGAGAGATTCTTCCGTCAGGATTAAATATACAATGAAACTGCTCAAGGAGATGATGGTGATGTATAGAAGGAAAGACAAGATGCCATAGAGGAACCTATGACTTTCCATCTCCAGTAGGCCCAAGAGCTCGAGGGTGATGTCCATTGAAGATCCATTTTCCATTGTGGTTCTGCTACAATCCTTAGATTGACTCTGTTGAGGATGAGATATGGAACAGGGTTACACATCAGGATTTTAATGTCTTACATCTTTCCGCTGCCTTTAGCCCCCTTTCATAGTATCATCATAGTATCATAGTATATAAGGCTGGAAAAAGACGCAAGTCCATCAAGTCCAACCTTTAAGAATGAAATAAATGTTTTATCCCCATAACCTGTGATATTTTTTCTCTCCAGAAAGTCATCCAGGCCTCTCCTGAACATGTACATAGAGTCCGCCATAACAACCTCCTGCGGCAGAGAGGTCCATAGTCTCACTGCTCGTACAGTAAAGAACCTTTGTCTATGGTGAGGGTAGAATCGCTTCTAGTTTCTTTATCGTCCTTCTGCCCATCTCCATCAATAAAAAATCTAGTGTAATGCAATTAAAAGAATCAATGAGAGTGATGAGGGCTATAAAATATCTCTCAATAAATCTGAGACCGGAGGCTGTGAGAGAGGAGAAGGAGCTGCAGAGTAAAAGGATCAGATTGGCATAGACCACTTAAGAAGAGTCCACCATTTTCGGAGGTATTGAAAGAAACCATATGCAAGGACGGAAAGACAGATCTGGATGTGCTAAATTTAATGCACATGTATATGCACACAGAATTTTCTTGTATTCATAGGACATTTTAAAGGGGTTCTCTGGGATTAGAAAATCATGGACATGTTTATCCAGAAATCTGCACCACATCAGTTCTTTAGTTGAGTTGGGTATTGTAGATTGGCTCTATGTGAGTGGGACTGATGTTCAATACTGCAAACTACCTATACAGAGGGGTGATGCTGTTTGTTGACAAAAACAACATTCTTTAACCCCTTAGTGACCTCTCGGGATTCTACGTCCGACAACAAGGGCACTTCTTCTGATGGAACGCCTTCCTACAGCGCTGTATCAGTCGAAGTTTGTAGGACATCACATGGTGTTGACATCCACGGCACTAAAACCCTGCATCGGAAAAGCTCTGACCTGGTAGTTTAACCCCTTAGTCCATGTTTGCTGTTGGTGTCTAACCAGGTGTAGGAGAAAACTCCCATCTTCCACCCTTTGACACCCCACAGCTGCAATTACAGGGTGCCAATGGTGTCACACTGAAGCCTCTGGACCAGTGGTAAGCCTATGCCAACTATCTACTAAGACAGGCCTGAGGCAGGGAAGATATAATTAACATCATTTGTGCAGTACATTATATAAGAGATCTAGTGACCTCATGTGAGTGTCCCCTCGTGGAAAAAAGTGATATAAAAAAATTGTCTCAAATAAAAGTTGCAAAAAAAGTGTGTATAGTGTATCAGGTGCATGGACATGGTGATGGGTGTCCCCAGCTGCCCGGATGCTGTCACAGTTCAGCTTCTGTGCCTGAGTAAACATACAGGGGCACAGTGCAGGACACCGGGAACGCCGGACGAGGTGAGTACATGTTTTTTTAACAAGCCCTCCCCAGCTGGGGTCCTAAATTTTGGTAACAACCGGATAATTCCTTTAAAAACGAAAAATGAAATCACACACATTTTGTACCTCCACACCGGTACCAAACCCAGGCTGCAAAACTGGGATAGTAATTATCCCATTCAACAGCAACGTATGCCCAAATAGTTTTCTTTCTACTTATCCATGGCACATAATATTATGTGTATCGCGATCAAAACACTTTATGGACCCTCATATGCAAAAAAATAAGCCCTCACACAAGCCACATTGACTAAAAAATGCAAAATTTATGGTGCTTGAAAGATGAAGAAGCAAAAAGTTTTTTGAATTTTCCAAAAGTGTTTTTTATTTTGCAAAGGAAGGTCATTAAAAAAAAAAATGGTTTCGCTGTCTGCATATTGATTCAGAGGAAAAAGTTATTGAGGCTTATCTACTAAGGGTCACGGATCGCACTTTCGTCGGACTGTTCATTGTTTTCGGGTTTTGCATGGCTGTGACGGAGGTATTTAGAAGGGGTTTGTGTCGCACATGATCGAATTGTGGCACAGCTGCGCTGCTTCCATGCAACAGAAATCGGGGGGCGGGCCGTCGGACGTTCCAACGGATTCGGGCTGAGTGCGGAATTTACCTTTCAATTTGTGTGGCAAGACCAAAGACTTACATGCACCAGGAAGAAGAAGGTGAGCTCCGGCGGACCTGAGGGGGGAAGCGACGCATGCAGGACATCGGGCGCACGATCTTAGTGAATTGGGCACAGGGCATTATCGTTGGAACAATGAACTTTGGATGAACTCCTCAGCCGGATAAATAAATGTGCCCCATTATGTTATTTAAATTTGATTAGAAAAAACATTAGATTTGTATTCTTTTTTAAATATACTGCACAGAAAGGGTTCATAAAAGTTCACCAGTCAGACATGTGAATCCCAAAATTGTGCTATTAAAAAGTACATTATAAGAATAGAAAAATAAAAAAAAATTAAGCTTGTAGAAGAAAAAGAAAAAAAAGTAAAGGTCGTCAAGGGGAAAAAAAGGGAGGAGATAAGCGGACAAAAATCCACCCCCTTCTCCTGACGTTGTACATGTGTATTAGATCTAGCCGCCTTAAAGTGTCTTTCACAGTTCTCAGATTTATAACATACACTGTCTCACATACAGTATCACCTCATTCATGTCTATGAAAGGTCTGAGCAGGTTTTCTAATTGAAATTCCTTCATTTCTTTAAATTTTATTTGCCACATACAGATTTGTAAAGTTATCTGTACAGATTTGTATATAACTATTTCTGATAAAATTTGGAGTTAAATTCTAAATAAAATATTGAATTTTAAAAGTAAACCTGTATAAGGCCGGGTTTACATCAAATTTTTTGCCATACATTGTAAGGACACGTTTGGGGAATTCTGACGTGTCGTTACAATGTATGGCATAGACGTATACCCCTATAGGCTTGAACAGTGCGATACACCGCCCAGGGACCCCTGTGGAATTCTGGGGGAGAAGTGTAAATGTATGCAGTGTTTCCCAATTGATGTCATTGTCCTTATATGGACAGTGACATCACCGGGTACTCCCCCCTGAGTAATGTATCCACTCAGCAGAGGCCGGAGGAGGGATACAATAAACTGCATCCGCTCCCCATAGCCGTCCATTGCCTCCTCTGAGCGAATACGTCGCTCAGGTGGAGGCTGCAGGATGGAAAGACGCAACTTTATACATCCTGATTTTTCCACCAGATGTGACATTTAGGGGGTCATTTACTAAGGGCCCGAATCGCTATTTTTCATCGGGTTTCCCGAATATTACAGATTTTTCCCTGAATTGCCCTGGGTTTTTGGTGCACGAGATCGGCTTGTGGCGCATTGGCACCGGCATGCATGCGACGGAAATCGGGTGGCGTGGCCATCGGAAAACCCGACGGATTCGGAAAAAACGCTGAATTTTTTTAAAAAAATGTGCCGCTTGACACACCCTTACCTGCACCCAAGATAGGAAAGTGAACTCCAGCGTTGAATGGCGCTTTTACAACACCCGAAGCAGTCCTTTCATCCCAATGTTAGACTCTTCGAAGGGGGAGGGGGGAGGTTGTCATTGGTCTTTTATCCATGTTATGTACTTTTGGTTCAGTTTTGGCCTAATTTGACTCCAGTCCCCAACCTGTTCTATGTGCTGCAACTTATGGTGTTTTTATGCGACTGCCGCAAACAGCCCACATGGGATAAGAATACGGCCATCAGATTTCTTGTGTCTTCTCTTTCTTTTTTCTCCACTATCCATTGTCTCTTAGTTCTTCTTATCTGATCAAAAGCCGGAGCTCTTCTACAATGAAGCCTGGCATGTATCCAGAGCAGCAGAGAGGAGCACTACTTGTGGGTCCCATCAGTGGGACCCCCTATATCCCATTATAAGAAATGTTAGCACATGCAGCCTGGGGGTAGAGGGAAACTTGTTGTGACCTGAATATCCCTTTAAGGCTCTATGTAGCATATGCTGAATGTGTTTATATATTGCATTGTGAGTACAGGCACAAACTGACCCATCTGAATACCAGAAGACCCTCCAGTGAAACCCTCCAAGTCCTATTTTGCCACTTTAAATGTTCCCTACCACCAAATCCTGCTTTCTTCTCCTCCTCAAACCCATTTCATTTATCTTCCCAAAGTTATTTTTCCAAAGCAGCCAAAAACAATCATGGACTTCTCCCAGCATCACCTACCTCCATAGCTTCCCGTGCTGCAGGTGAAGTCCATGCCAGGAGGGGCTTCACCTAACTCTGCACCTGGGCTGAAGGTTGTAGACCCTGTGACCCCCCCTCTCAGGTAAGTCCCCCTCTCCAGTATAATCTGACTCTATCATACACGCTCCTTATATATACACATGTTTCCCTGGAGTTTCACGGATTCCAAAACCCCAAAGGATCGAGTTCATCAGCGTTAAAAATCCAACAGATGTGATGAGATATCATTAACTCTATATGATCAGGGGCCATTGATGACTTCTCAGAAATGTATTTTTAGCATTTTATTATGTTATGTTTATTATCGTTGACCAGAGGTCACTACAAAGTAGAACATGACAGAAGAAGAGCCCCATGTATGAGATCTGGATGTTCAGCACCATGGACAGAGGCTGCGCTGGGGCTCCATCTGGTTATGTGTGTAATGTGTATGATGGTCTGGGTGATGTTTTTAGAATGTATGCCCATTTTAGTAACTTTTTGCCATTTGGTTGGGAACTCCATTTCTCCAAAGTCTGTAGATAATTGAGAATAGATCCCACACAAGAAATATCATCAGGACATGGGCAGGAAAAGATTATAGTTAGAGCAGAGATTGCCTACAGGTCTCCAAAAACAGTTGTGGTGCTCCATCTAATGGACATTGAGAGAGGAGAACAGTACAAAACAAAACAGCCTTCCATTGTTTCTTCAAACATTAGGGATAGATATTATATTTTAGCAGATCACGTGTATGTATTTCTCAGGTTTCATGTCTCACTACCACTGAAGAGGTACCAAAGGACCCCTCGCGACTCTGATCAGACCCTAAACTCATTGCTACCATCAAGAATTATGGACCCAACACAGGTCCCACCAGTGGCGTAAATAGAGTCCTTTGAGCCCGGTTCAAAATTCCTAAGGGGGCTCCCCTCTCATTATGACCAAAAGCATTGAAAACTACTAGTGTCAGACTGGCCCACCAGAGTACCAGGGTTTGACCAAATATTGGACCCCAAAGATACCATCTTCAAAAAATAAACAACCAAGTAGGGTGTTCTTCCTAAGGGATGATGAAAAGTGGGCACCCATAGTAATTTTATTTAGTGGCTCAAGAAACCCCAGTCCGTAATTGGCAGTGAACACTGTTTACACTGCCGATGTTAACCGAAAAAAGTTGCCTGGTTCACAATGAGAGGCAGTAAAGGACATGTTTGACCCAACATGGCGTTCCCATTGGGGTTCGTCTGTGTGACGCACCTCGCAACTAGCCATGGGTTTGATTGGCCAGGGGGATCTTTGATACAGCACGGGAACCAAGAATATTACGTCAATACAAGAGCAGAAACAATATAACTGCATAGATACAGCACAAGAACCAAGCAGAGTGAGACAGACAGCCTTGTATTGCAGTATTGTCTGATTTTGGATGATAAATTAGGCAGCCAATGGTCCAAGTGCCCCCTCACAATAGCCACTAGTGCCCAACCCCCTAAAAGTAACAGTGCATCCATAGATTAAGGAAAATAATTAAAATACTTACCTCTTTCTTCTTCGGGAGATTCAGAAGATGTGGGGCAAATGACTTGTGATGACGTCAAGTCCGGTCATTGGCCTCAACAACCCAGGTGCAGGTATATATGTCATTACTTGCTTCCTGTGCTGTGTCTCCTCCACAACTGACCACACAATGCCCACCACATACAGTGGGGGAAATAAGTATTTGATCCAGGGCCAATTTTGTAAGTTTTCCACCTACAAAGAATGGAAAGGCCTGTGATTTTTATTGTAGGTCACTTCAACTGTGAGAGACGGACTCTAACCAAACAAATCTAGAAAATCCCATTTTATGGTGTTTAAATAATTAAATAGCATTTGCATGAAATAAGTATTTATTATCATAGAAAAACAGAATGTAAAATTTGGTACAGGAACAAATTACAGAGGTCAAACATATTTCTTGTCCAAGTTTGTACACACTGCATGGATTTTGGCCTGGTTCTCCATATAGATCTTCTCAAGATGTTTCAGGTTTCAAGGCTGTCGATGGACAACATTGAGCTTCAGCTCCCTCCAAATTTCTGATTGGGTTCAGGTCTAGAGACTGGCCAGACCACTCCAGGACCTTGAAATGCTTCATACAGAGCTGCTCCTTAGTTGTCCAGTCTATGGGGCAGATTTACTTACCCGGTCTATTCGCGATCCAGCGGCGCGTTCTCTGCGGTGGATTCGGGTCTTCCGGCGATTCACTACGGTAGTTCCTCCGACGTCCACCAGGTGTCGCTGCTGCGCTGAAGTCCGCTGAGGCCCGCCGGAGTACACGCTCCTATACTTGGTGAAGGTAAGTGCGTGTCCAGCGACACTTTTTTTTTTTTTTAAATGTGGCGGTTTTTCCGAATCCGTCGGGTTTTCGTTCGGTCACACCCCCATGCCGACGCCGATGTGCCACAATCCGATCGCGTGGGCCAAAAACCCGGGACAATTCAGGGAAAATTGCCGCAAATCGGAAATATTTGGGTAACACGTTGGGAAAACGCGAATCTGGCCCTTAGTAAATGACCCCCTATGTGTTTTAGGTCACTGTCATACTGGAAGACCCATCTTCAGTGCTATTTCTGAGAGAAAGAGGGATTTTGTTTAAAAAATGGCTTTATTCATCCTCACTTCAATACGGGGCAGTCATCCTGTCCCCTTTGCAGAAAACCACCACCAAAGTATTATGTTTCCATCCCCATGCTTCATGTTTGGGACAGTGTTCTTAGGGTTGTCCTCATCCTTCCTGTTCCTCAAAACCCAGCAAGTGGAGTTGATACTAAAAAGTTCAATTTTGGTCTCATCTGACCAGGTGGCCTTCTCCCATGCCTCCTCTGTATCATCCAGATAGTCAGTGAGGAACTTCGAATGGCCGGGACAAGTGTTGGTATGAGCAGAGGAATCTTGCAAGGCCTGCACGACTTTTACCCATGACGGCGTAGTGCACTGGTGGCGGACCTATGGCACGGGTGCCAGAGGTGGCACTCTGAGCCCTCTCAGTGGGCACTCAGGTTGTTGCCCCAGCACAGAATTCACCAGACAGGACTTGAGGGATCCTCCTGCAGGCCCAGGTAACCCAAAACGTGAAGCATCTTGGTCTACCTGAGACTGCAGGAAGAGAAGGTGAGGACATGGTCAGATTAACATTGGAGCCATTAAAGCTCCTGCTGTTGGCCCCACAATTTTTTATGTTCAGGGAAGCTCCAATGGTAATCTGAATTTTCCCACCTTCTGTCAACGATATTGGTGTCCTCAAGACCCTTGAAAGCTGTGGTATAGCATGGAGCAAGAAGATTTTAATAATTTATTGCTAGAATTGCCGTGTTGGCACTTTGAAATAAATAAGAGGGTCCAGTTTGCATTTTGGGCACTCGGTCTCTAAAAGGTTCACCGTCACTCGCATAGTGTGTTGCTACTGGCAATTTTAGAGACTGTGGCTCCAGGTCATTGACCAGGTCCTTCTGTGTAGTTCTGTGCTGATTCCTGACTTTTCTCAGAAACATCTTGACCCCACGGGGTTGTAAAAGAAGTAGTAAGAAATGAGAGCAGCCTATATGGCATGCAAGGGGGGAAGTAAGACCGCCAAGGGCTCTGGACTCTATGATAATTGTGGGCCATTACAAATCTAATTTTTTAATGCCATGTACTTCCTTCATATAGTACAAAATGAAGCTTCTAAAAGTGTAGGCACAAGAGAGTTCATGTATCATGGTGATTAGTATGGGAAGAAATCAGGAAAAATACAGAACCAATAGAGTTTTTACACAATCAGACAATAATAAAAACAAAAGACCAAATGCATCATGGTCTATGATTTATAAATAATTCAGATTTTATTGCATGAAATGAGCATTTGATCCCCTCCCAACAAGCAAGAATTCTACCCCATAGACCCGTTACTTTCTGTAAAAAGCTCCTCCTACAATGCACACATGTCCCATAGCTCCTCCTACTCTTATTACGTTTTAATTGCACCTGTTTGAAATCTTGTATAAAATCCACCTGATTACACTCGAACCTCTCCACCATAGCCAAGACCAAAAATTAACAGCTGAAAAATTGAAGAAACACTTCCTCAGTCTGTAATGCCATGTAGGATCTCACCTTTTGGGGCTCAGATGATTTTGAGAAAAGTCATGAATCAGCCTAGAACTACACCTGAAGTTACCTGGGTCTCATTGATTACCGTTTGTAACACACTGGGGGGGATATACTAATTCTGGCGCAAGCACGACTGTCGGCATCGGAGATCAGTCTCTGGAAGGCACAGCCCGATGTTTTAAAGTGGCGCAAGTAAAGTGGCTGTAAGTAAATAATGTGTAAATGGTAATAATCAGTTGGGTGCCATAAAAAAGCCGACATCAATGAGATGTGTGCCAAAATCTTACATGGACTGCGCCTTAATTTTGCTCTCTGACCATTTTTTTCTTGGTCTATTGTGCGCCAAAAATTGCACCTAGAAATGCCAACAAAATACACATAAATGTATAAAATAAACGTATAATGTGGAAAAGTTAGACCACGCCCACTTGCGCCAATAAAAAGATGAAGGAGTTGGGATAACCGGAAACATCTGTTCTTTCTGGCGCAAACTCATAATAAATGATCCGCAACAATTCTGTGCCAAAAAAAAAAAAGATCCCATCATTTTTTAGGCGCAGAGACAATATTACATCTGTCCCACTATGTTGTCAGGGTTAAAGGGGATGTCCGAGTTCTGAAAAAAAAACTAAGGGAGGCTGGGAGGGCGCTGCTTAAAAAAAGAAAGTCCTACTTACCTTCAGGTGCCCTCCTATATCTAGTGCTGCTGTCACTCCGGTCCAGGCGCCATGTAAACAAACATGGCCGCCGGAGCTGCGCTGGACTCAGCCTTCCGGCCCCCATACACAATGCTGTGTATAGGGACGGATAGGCGATACCGGAGGGCACTGGAAGGTAAGTAGGACTTTCTTTTTTTAAGCAGCGCCCTCCCGGCCTCCCTTAGTTTTATTTTCAGAACTCGGACAACCCCTTTAAAATCCTGCACGGCACACATGTTCCCCCCACACTCACACCAGAATATGTCCAGACCCATTTGACCATTTGAAGTTCACCACTGACCATCAAGATGATCCAGAGGAAGCATAGGAGAAGGTCATGTGGTCAGATGAGACCCGGAACGAGCTCCACTGGACATATATGGAGGAAGAAGATGGATGAGTACAATCTCAAGAACAAAACAGCGGGTGGAGACATCAAACTTTGGGGGAGTTATTCTAGAAAGGGGACAGGACAACTGCACTGTATTGAAGGCAGGATGAATAGGGGCAAGAAGATGGGTTGTTGTTGGGTCTTTCAGCCTGACAATGACCTTAAACACACAGCCAGGACAATTACGGAGCGGCTCCATAACAAGCATTTCATGGTCCTAGAGTATCTCTAGAACTGAACCCAATTCAAAAACTTTGGAGGGAGCTGAAACTTGCCCCGTAAAAGCTCTGAACCCTGAAAGATCTGGAGAACATCGGTAAGGAGCAGTGGGCCAACATCGATGCTGCAATGTGAGCAAACTTTGTTTTTTTCAACTAATATACAGTTTTTCTATTGTAAAAAATATAATAGAAAGAATGTAGAGAAAACACACCTATCCCACCACTATTCATCCATGATCAGAAGCCAATACAACATGGTATCAAATAGTTTTATTGTATCATGTGGTATGTAAAACTGTTACAGGTCTAAAAGGCATTGGCATATTATCCAATTTTGGCAGGGTGTGTAGTCTCTGTAAATAATGAGTAATCTTACTCCTCAGAACATGGGTCCGTACCCCATAGATCAAGGGATTAAACAATGAGGGGACAGTAAGAGAAGGGGTGGAAAGAAAAACATGGACAACAACTGGGAGTTTAATATTGCCCAACCTGTATCTGACAAAGACAAAAAAGAAACCAATCAAAAAGATGGAGAAGTTGAGTAGATGGGTGACCAGGGTGTGGACGGCTTTCTGACGAGATTCTCCTGAGATCTTCGAGCAGATGACAATTATTTGGACATAAGAGAACAAGGTGACAAGGATGGTAATACTGAGGTAGAGGATGGTTCCAGAAGCAGAGAAGAGTCGACTGACAGAAGAGTCCACACAGGAGAGGACAACCAGAGACATATTGTCACAAAATACATTGTTAATTCTATCTCCACAAAGAGGAAGTTTCCATGTGAGGAGCATGGCTGTGAGGACAAGTATGAAGGTTACTATAAATGACCCAACAATGAGGTTCACGGCCTTCTCATTAGTGATCAAGATCCCATAGCGCAACGGGTGACAAACGGCCAAATATCGGTCATACGCCATTATGGTGAAAGTGCTCATTTCATACAGAGCATATAATGTAACACAAAGAGCTTGACCAAAACAGTTACCATAAGTGATTGTCCTGGATGAGGTGATGAGGTCAACTATAAACTTGGGGAAAAATGTTGAACTGCCAAAAATTCCATTGAGGACCAGATTACCGATGAGGATGTACATAGGTTCATGTAACCTTGTATCTGAGAATATGACAAACACAATAATAATACTTAAGAATACAATGAATAAATATAGGACAATAGACAGGACACAATACAAATATTTAAGTTCTTCCATTTCCCCAAATCCTTGGAGGACAAGGTTATTGCTGATGTTGAAGGCATATTCCATGTTGGGTTTTTCCAAAGTGGAGATGTTCAAGCATAGGGCCCTGGGTGAAAGAAAAACATACAAGTTCTATCATTGGGTACAAAGAGTTTGAGATGAGACAATCAACTTACTATAGGTCATAGCTATACTATAAGACCCAATTCCATGGAGTAGAGGATCATGCTTCGAAGAAGTCATGGTAAAAGACCAACAGCCACAATAAAATGGATTGGGCAGCCACAATAAACATGAACTTTTGATTGAGTAGGCTGAAGACCCAAGGAGAAGACAATAAGATCAAGTCAACCATTGTCTATCTAAATTTGCTTAACCAAAGCCACACTTTAAACCAAAAGCAGTGACAATCAATCTTAATTATGGACAGGTCTTGAGAAGACTCAACTAACTAATACGTTTCCCAAGAAGAACTGAAGTGGAAAGTACAATACTATGTCTAACTGTGAGTTGGACATAGTTAACCACATATAACTGAAAAGGATGAACCATAAAAAAGACAGAAAGTTTTGAACAGCCAAACTGACTCAAGGTCATCCAGATGGGTTATCCGCTGTGGACAACCTTCTTCCAATGTATCATGTGAAGTTGAGGCTCAATTAGAAGTTTTGGACACTATAGTAAGCACTTTACAGAACATGATGGAAAAGGCACGATTTCAGGAGACATCTGACAGGGTGAGGAAGCTGCAGTGCTGTCATCAAAACATTTATTGGTACAATCACAAACTTCAGGCAGGTATTGTTTTCCATTTAACACCTTAGAAAACTTATTTGCATACTTCCCAGAATTCCCTAGTGGAGCATCTATGGCTTTTAGTCTCCACACGCCTTTAAGGTGGCCTTAATTGGCAAAGTCTCCTTATGGAGAACACCTACTGTCCAAATTTCAGGCATGCAAGACGACTACCTGAAACCTGGAAATCGTAATCTAACGACTAGCACTGGTTGACCACATGCTTCTGAAACATACTCCCACTGAGGCCTGACCTAATGGCCAGGGGGCAGCTGGATTCCCCCGGTACCTGAGCGTCTGCCCCTGGCGCGGCCTAGCGCCACAGTCTCTTGGTCCAGGCGGAGCAGGCCTCGTCCATGTCAGTCAGGTCCAGCAAGAGGAATGCCAGAAGAGGGGGAGGCAGCAATGAGATGGAAGGTTTCCTCCTGGGGCACTCTTGGTCTATGTGTGATGTAGGGGTCCCCGGGTAGGTGGTAGAGGGTAGGCCAGTGATGTTAGCATCAGCCAGGAATCACACGTGGAGACAAGATGCAACTTTTGACATAGGGAGTATTAGTAAAAATTCCAGGGCAGAACACGAATGACAATGGTGAAGCACAACCTACGACTATAATTTTTAACATGTAAACCGTCCCTTCCCAAGCAGATATTATTCAACTGCATTAAACGGAATCAACTAATTATAGATAGGAGATGGCGCACAGAGGTGATCAGGCTCTATGGACATATAGCAATCTAATAGGAGCACAATATTTTGTAATGACCCCATTTACCGGGCCATTACACTTCCACTACACTGCTTACTTTCTAATTGGCTGCTCCACTACCCACTACTAGTACTTTAGGTGAAAGGGTGGAGTGGACAGTTCACTCCTTCCCCCTGGGCACCTACCTCTGATGGGCTTTCTGTCTGTATTGCAGGACAGCTGAGGACTAATGAAAGCCCTACAAGTGGTGCAGTGTATCATGCATGCACTCAATTGTTCAAATCCCATGTTAGACTAACTAAAATTTTTAAATAAATTATATTATTGAAATTAAGGAATAAATAAGACGCTAAATAAATATTTTTTCATGGAAAATTCTGTGCCAAAATGGAACCAATAAAAACTACAACTTGACCCACAAAAAACCATGTCAAACACAGGTCCGTAGGTGGAAAAATTATTATAAAACATTATTATAAGCTGTGGTGGCATGAAAACTTAAAAAAAAAAAAATTAAGAATGTAATAAATAGCTTTTTCCCTTTTTGTTAAAAAACCTACATCAATAAATTCGATGTGCCAATAGAAAATTTAACTCAACCTAGAAAAACAAAACTTGCTTTGACTTTTGATGAGGGAGAGGTGGGACTGTGGAGAGACTGGTGGCTGAAAGTGAAAAGTGTTAATTGTATTCTACAATGGATGCGCAACCAGTGACATAGGTTAGAGTAGGGCGTGTAGCATGTATTCAAAGTAGATTGGATATGGGTCAGTACATAAATAAAAAACTAATTTTTTTTTAATCATTTAAAGGAAACCTACCACTTGAAGTGGCAGGTATAAGGGGGAACTACCGGAGCTTAGTTTTGTTAGTGTTTTAAACCGCAGTATCGCGGTTTAAAACACTTTTTAAACTTTATGGCCGAAGCTGCTTCGGAGCAGGGAGGTACGCGCTTGGCGCACCATGCGCGCGACCGTGCGCACGGCTCTCCTTCACTTCCTATGTAGCCGCGTGCACGGTCGCGTGCATGGTGCGCCAAGCGCGTACCTCCCTGCGCCGAAGCAGCTTCGGCCATAAAGTTTAAAAGTGTTTTAAACCGCGATACTGCGGCTCCGGCACCAGCTCACCCTGAGCTGGTGCTCGGTAGTTCCCCCTTATACCTGCCACTTCAAGTGGTAGGTTTCCTTTAAGGACACAACATAATTTTTTTCATTTCTTTCATTGTTAAATTCTAAAAGTCAGTGCTTTATTATTTTTTCATACATGAAGTGAAATGGGGGCTTGTTTTTTTGATGGTGTCATTTTTGAGGTGATTCAATGTTATTCACACCAACTGTATTATTCTGGAGGTCAGTACAGTTACAGTGACGCTCATTTTATATACAATGAGAAATATTTAGATATTTAGATATTTTTTTTATATTCTTGCTAATGTTATTATTTTTCATGTAATTATTTTTTCATCTACCAAGCGAGTAAAGGGCTTTATTTTTGTGTTATGAGTAGTTTTTATTCATACATTTTTGAGGTAAATATGCCATTTTTTTGCCAATTTATTGTTTTTTTTTTTTTGGAGAAGCAGGTTTCTATGCCCTGCCGTTCCGGGTTTTCAAAGTTATATCTTGATCTTTTGATCTTTTGGTGCAGGTTATTGATCAATGGAGACTATAATGGATTCACAGTAATTTATAGACAAAGGGGAGATGAGACTTGGGCAGTGCAAGACACGAGTTCATGAGTTTTTTTTGTAATTGACAGAATATTGAGTGGGATCCAGAAACTGGTGAACCAGAAAAGTAGAAGCAGAAGAACAAAGGGAGAGAGGTGATACGTTACAGACAGAGATGGAGAAGTTTTAGGAGTGATGTTATCCAATATGGCAACCATGAATCAGATTGGTGAGCTACGGAGTCAGCCATAAGAGAGCTTGGGAATATAAGGGGAGGTTCATGGTGGAGTTTTCTGGTGGAGAAGGCCAATAAATTTCACCATCTTCACCATTTTTCTTTCTTTTTCGGAACAACACACCTCTTTTCAACATGTTGGGGAGTGGGGCGTGTGGGGGGTAGGCAGGGCCATTCTGCCGCATTCATTATAGTTCCCACTAGAAAACCAGAGGAGGCTAGAGCAGAGACTACCACCAGGTCAGACGTGGTCTTACGTCCGATCTGGCCGAGATTGCACTGGAGCCTCTTTAATGGGCGCCGGAAGGAGGAATGAATTCCCCCCCATTATATTTTTTATTAATGGTGCCAAGTCCGTTTGTATAGTAGGTGGTCTAATGAGAAATATAAGACTTTTGCTCTACATTAACAATTGTGTTCTGTAAAAGAGTAGGCATCCATTTTGGCAATGACATTTAGAGATTCCTTGTAGAGATGACATCCCGTTCCAAAAAGAGTCCAGGTAGAAGAGTCTGTGGCCACCAGCTGTCTGGGTCATACTCAGTGACATGATCATCCACCCATGAATGGGACAGGACAGTGCCAATCTATGTGACCGGGGCAGCCCTATGTGAAGCATGTAGACTGTGGCAGAGGATAACGCTCCGAAAGACCCAGAGCAAGAGGAAACCTCAAACATAATAAGAAGCCAATCAGATACCAAAAAAACACTACTCAAAAAAGTCAGCAAAAAATTGTATTTCCTAACTGTAGCTGCATTGTGATGCATCATGATGGTCTCCACTGCCCCGGCTCTGACAACAGATCCATCTCCTGTATGTACAGTACCTTGTATCCAGGTATCCCCGGCAGATGTAGGATTGGATGTCACCTCAGCTAATATAGTCTAGTGCTGACAAGACTTGGTCCTGGGGGAGGCTCCAAAGAGAACACGAATCTCAGATGAAACATCTGCACAAAATTAACAAGTCTCTTCTCGATACTCCGGGTCAGGAGCATCTATGGAGAATTCGTCTTTTGGTTGTTTTTTACTTCTATTTACAATCTACTTTTAACACCTCGATGTTATGTTAAGCCGGCTTTTCTATTCCTGATTTCAACAAAAACTTTTTATTTATCTTTTATAAGGGTGTAATGGGGGTTTCTGTTGTGAAATGTAGACCAGATCTATGACCCAAGTGCTATAACAACTTCTCCATAGGAAGAACAGAAACAAAAAGTATGGACCTACCAAAGGCTATTGCGTGGCATAAGGAATCATTTCTCCCTCCCAAGCGCCAACCATCAACTGCCCAAGCTGCAACGAAATACAGGAAGAAAAAGAGGTACAACCCGCAATCCTAGATGGTGGTATAGATCCAGACACTGCTCATACATCTGCTGCAGCAATTCCTTCTTTCGCTGCAGCAGTGCATAATACAGTGAGTGAGGCTGAAGAAGAGGAGTCCACTCTCACTGGTGTTTTTAAAGCTATACGGCAGTGCAATGGCTCCCTGAAGACTTACAGATCATGTGGGGTCCATGAAGGCTGATGTCTCACTTATAAGACATGAAGGTGAGAGAAAGATTGTCCGCAGCTGAAGATACAGTAGTGCTCTATCTTCACAGAGAGGGGGAACGGACATCTGACCAGGTTACTGCTTTGCTAGGTCAAAAGACTTTGTAAGTCATATGTGCCAAAATAGTATCCCCATAATTGGGGTCCCGGAGACATCCCAAGGCAACAACCCAGGTGATAATTTGGAAGATTGGCTCCTGACCATATTTTACAAAGAAGCCCTTACACCCCTTCTCGCAGTGGAGAAGGTCCATAGAGAATGTCCAAGCGCCCTTTAACACCGGGATATCCCCCAAGACCTATACTGGTTTGTGTACTGCACTTCTCCGCTAGCCAGGTATGAACCTCAACTTCGAAAAAAAGATGGAAATGTGAAGTTGTTTCCTGATTTTCAGCCGAGGTTCAGGATAAAAGGAGCACAATTCTAGCAAAATAAGAGGTGGCTCCATGAGGTGAACCTCTCGTATGCTTTTTATCCTGCACAATTGCGTGTTTGCTGGTTTGGATGTCAAACGCTGTGTTGAGACTGTGTCCAATGCCTCATTATGGTTAGACCAAAATGCCATCCTCAGGCCCCACCCACACCCTGATCGATTGCTCCACCGATCCAGCTGCCACTGTGGAAATGTTATGGACAACAGATAAGACTTGTTGTAGTTTATGCTGTTTATAGCTCCTGCTATAGATGTCCTTTGTAGGTAATCAAGATATCTATCTCTTTGGGGGTCAGAATCACAGATTTCTTGCCTTAATTGGTTGGCACTTGATTTGTGCAAATACCTACTCAATCACTCCAACTTTCACACGAAAGTCAAAGACTCATATCCAGTTGCAAACTGTCCCCAAATGAGTCCGTACACCGTCGGTGTACTGCACTGGCCACAGGAAAAAGATAGATCATGCTCTATGTTTTCCGGTCTTTATGGCCGGGCGACATGCCTTCGCCATGGTGAGGGGAGTCGTGAGCAGCTCTCATCCCACTGCCTCTCCAGCGGGACATGTGCTGCGTACTGGCCCAGGTGTAGCACACATTGATATAAAACTGGCCTTAGGAAGTTGCTCAGTCCTCAGGTGTCCTCTCCAAGTGGCATTGTTACTGGTTGACTTTACTGAAACCAGATGAGAAACATGGAAGTTAATCCCGTTTTGGGTACAACTTCTAAAAAGTACCCCAAGTATTGCAGTGGCTTTAACTGAAGACAATATAGACTCCTCTATGCTACCAACATGTTCTGGGACTCTTCTAAAACCACCAGGCCTATTTATTAATAACATATCCAGAATTAAGAATAAGAATTCAGTCCTCACTGTTGAGTTAATAAAAAGAGTGAATGAGACAGAATGGGCCTAACAAGACCATGATTATAGTTTCTTAGGACAAGCTGAAACACGTTGGTCATCATCAGGGTCGGACTGGCCCACCAGAGTACCAGAGGATCCTCCGGTGGGCCCTTGCTCCACCCAATACTGAACCACAGAGGTCCATCAGAAAACAACACAATTTGGAGTATATTTCCTGGGGGATAATGAAGAGTGGGCCCCCAGATTGATTTTCTCTGGTGGGCCTAAGGAAACCCAGTCCGATACTGGTCATCATGTTCCTACCTGACTGTATCTCTGGCTTTTATCTCTTGCCCTAATAAAGAAGGCTTTGTCTGATCCAACCTAGCTGGTGTGATGGAGGTTTTACTAAGTTCTTTAAGTATTACCCTGCTTCAGGGATATCAATGTGGACCGGTATAGCAAGGAGCAGCTAAGGGGCTTCACAAATAGCAAGAGGGTGCACTGGTGTTTTCATATTCATTTATTACATTCTAGGTCTGGAACCCAGTTGACTGATTCTTCAGCTATTAGTGAATTTCTATAATTATTTTAAAGTGGTGTATTCCTCTAACCTTCTGAAAAGTACTGAAGAAATATCAGACTTTCTGACTGAACCTTCTGACTGACTCTGGAGTCTTTAAGGGATGTTCTGGACTCTCCCTTAACTGTGGAAGAGTTGTGTGAGGCTTTAGATTTCTTTCAAAACAATAAGTCGCCTGCCCCTAGAAACTATAAGATATGTAAGATAGTCTGCCCCTAGAACTATATCAAGACCAGGGGGTTATCCTACTGACTAAACTACTTGAGGTTCATCGGGATGCCTTCGAAATGTCCAGATTCAATGAAAGAAGCTGCCATTTTTGTGATTTTTACACCAGGAATGGAGGCCCATTTGGTAGTTTATTATTGCCCCTTTTCTCTCCTATATGAGCTAAGGCCCTGGTGAGATGGGAGTAATAACACAGCTAGTCCACAATGACCAATCTGGATTTATGCCTTCTAGATTCCCACACATTGCATATTTTATGAATGGTGCCTTGCCAGTTTGTATAGTAGGTGGTCTAATGAGAAAAGTAAGACTGATGAGCTTTTGCTCTACATTAACGATTGTGTTCTGTAAAACAATAGGCATCCATTTTGGTAATGACATTTTCCTTGTTTGGTAATGACATTTTCCATTTCCCTTTCCAAAAAGACTCCACCTAGAAGTGTGTGTGGTCACCAGTCCTATGACCTCTGGATTCATACATCTGATGAAGCAAATCTAAACACGTGTCGGCAGTGTCCACACTTGGGCTGTATAGACCTGTGTATGTGTGATGAGCAATTCCTCCAAAAGCGCAGAGTGGGAGCACCTGTGGGCAGTGCTAGTAGAGGTTGGCCTGGGTCCTAACTTTATAAATAGTAGAAAATTTCTTTATACCTAGATTGCGAGAAGAGCTAATAGTATGCTACCCCCATCCTTTGTGCTTAAGAGGAGAACTCGGCAGGGGTGCCCTTTGTCCCCCTTGGTGTTGGCAGTGGAACCTTGAGCCCAGATTATAAGAGATATCCGGCTTATATAGGCCTTCCAATATCCACAGCAGAGGGAGAAAATTGTGCTATACATGGATGATATTATCATTCTTGGGTGACTTGGGTGTAAGTATATACACATACAGTATTTACACATTAAATTTGCACAAATACGGCATAGTACAAACACAATAGGGAGGTAAAACTGCTGCAGTTGCCCATGGAAACCAATCAGAGCTCAGCTGTAATTTTATACACAGCTGTTGGAAAATGAAAGCTGAGCTCTCATTGGTGGTCAACTAGAGCAGTTCTGCTCTCAGACACTTCTGATAAATCGCCCCCATTATATACACACATAGGGGGTTATTTATCATATGTCTGCACTCGTACGCCAGTGTATGATAGCTCTGCCACCATAGGCACAGCCGGATACCTCATGAGGCTTCGGCCTCCGACTGTATCTGATGGGACCCTGTCCAGCGTAGCCCGAGGCCCCATAGCTATGGCTGATACAGCTGTTGTTATGCCTCTAATTATCAGACAGCTTGGAGACTACTCTGGATTCTGAGTTAAATCTCTTCTTCTACCCATACACCACTTACAGGATAACTCTGCAATATATCAGACCCTGCTACAGGTAGTGACGAAATTTTATATCTTGGGGTGCAGGTTTCCTCAAATGTTAAAAACTATAAATTGCTCATTATTATTCCCCATCTTGAAGGGGTTGGCAACTCTCTTACACTCTACTGCCTTGTGGACAATCCCTGAATGTACATCGAGTGATTCAGCAGTCCAGCTATTTACTTTTGAACTGTGTGTAGACTCTCCATGATTCTTTGTTTACATGTCTGAGTCTTGCTGAATAGGACGAGCTGTAGCAGGAGATTATAACTATAACTGTCCTAACAGAGGGAAGAAAGTTACAGTGCGAGATGCCATGAGGATGGGCTAGAGCAGTGAGAGAGGAAGCTGTGTTTATATGCAGAGGTCAACATGGAGAGAACAGAGAAAGGCTGAAGCTCTTGAGGGAGGCATAGACATGGGTACATATACATGCAGAGACATGTCTAATGGAAGAGATTTATTGAAAAGTGTCCAACCCCTTAGATCTTTTTGTGAGTAAAATCGCAGTCTTTTACTATTTGGCTAAATTCTATTCGGTGCGTTTAAGTCAGCAATCTGAACTGCGCTCTACTGCTGGAACGCTGCAACCTCTGCTCTGGACCAGTAAGGGTTAAGACTTCTGTCTCTCCTGGTGAACTCTGATCTAAGATCTGTGTGCCGCCATCTTCCCTTACCGATCAAACATTTTGTAGGCCCAGCTCTCAGTGACTTTATCTGGAGGCAGTATTTCTTGTTTCTCCTGGTTTCTTGATTTTTGCTACGTCCTTGACTATTCTTCCCTCTATTTGATTCTATACTGCACTTTCTATATAGTTTTGACTCAGGATGTTGACCTCCCCTTTGTGTTATCTGTTACATGTCCACACTTGACATAGGAAGGGAACATCGCCCACTTATTGGCAAGCATTTAGGGTGGACCTAATAAGCAGGTAGGTGACAGTTTTGGGGGCTCATTATTAGGACTCTCTGTCCTTGTTTGTAACCTGCCTTTACGATAAAACCCATAATGCACCAGTCTGGATCTCTCTGAGGTATTTTTTATAAACCCCAGGCTTAGATAATCTGCTTGGAAAAAGGGAATACTCTACACTACACTACAATAATCCAAGGAGGCGCAGCACCAAATCCCAGAATCTACTTTTTGGTGTGAAAGTGCCAACATTTTTGAAATTTTGCTCCTCTGAAGGGTTGGTCCAGTAGCTTGTTTCTCATCTACAAGGTTGGCCCATAAGTCATTCCTGTATGTGTATGAAGTGAGTCTTAGGGTGCGGTCACATGTACCTCTTTGATTTAGTTAGGAAGTGCAATAAAAGTGCATAGGGGGGACATGTGAAACGCGTATAATCCCGTTTTTATGTTCCTACAATTGATGCAAATATGTAAATAGGTTTTCCATTATGAGATAAGGAAAACGTTCCCTTTTAGCTACCATGTAAGGCAGCCCCCTTAACATCAAGCATAACTTTTTAAAGAAGCCTAATGACATGATGTGGGATTAAAGCCAAACTAGTAAATCTATTCCAAACTCTAGATCGCACTGCAAGGACCCGAACTGCAATGTTCTGCTCCCGTTCAGGTTCATATTGAACATTGCACATTTGGGTCCACAGAGCACAAACCTGGACTTTAGCCAGAAGTCCAAGTTTGGTTCACCTGCCAACAATACAGTCCTCGATGGGAGCTGGCACCGACTGTGAGCATATTCCTTTACACGCCACGGGCTAAGGAGAGCAACAAGGTCTCTGCCAAAATGGCTGTGAATGTAAAGGCTAACCGCTGGGTAAGAGTTTAAATCCATAATTATTGCAAGCACCAATTGTGGATGTTCAGATTCGGGTCTAGGTCCACTGACCTGTAAGACCTAAATACTGATGGGTCCGCTCATCACTAGTCTGGATTACTTTGCTCTATGGTCAACTCCGGGATTCATATTTGAAACTATTTCGACAAAACTGGCCATGGTGGGGATGGGGTTGGTTTGCTTTGTTAAAACTAAAAAAATCTTAATAAAGATACATCTGATTTAAAAAAAATAGTGTGGAATCACTTGTAGACAAGTATTTTTTATTTCATTAGGGGTTGAGAAACATCAACTCATAAATTAGTTAGATGCTGCTTATAAGTTCATTCTGGGGGCACAATATATAAGTTAGGAATCTCTACCAGTTGAAGTACCAAATGAAGAATTGAAGGCTTCCTTCTAAATCTTCTGTATCTATTGATTCCAGTTGTCGCTGATAGCAGATACAGGTGCAGAATGCTTCTGTGGATTAGACCACTTTGGCCACGCCACACCCCTGTGTCATTTTTGTAAATAATGATAACACTTGCCTTTATGGAATGTGTGCGGACTCCATATATCAAGGGTTAAAGAAAGGAGGTAAAATGATAGAAGTTGCAGAGAGGAAAACATGGATGACAATTGGAAAGTCAATACTGCCCACCTGTATCTGTATAAACACAAATAAGAAACCAACTAAATAGATGGAGAAGTTGAGTAGATGGGTGACCAGGGTGTGGACGGCTTTCTGGCGAGATTCTCTTGAGGCCTTCAGGCAAACAACAAATATCTGGAGATAAGAGAAAATAGTGACAATGATGGTGACAACAACCAAGAGGGATGCCCAGAAGCAGAGAAGAGTCGACTGACAGAAGAGTCCACACAGGAGAGGACAACCAGAGACATATGCTCACAAAATACATTGTTAATTCTGTCTCCACAAAGAGGAAGCTTCCATGTGAAGTTCAATCCTATGACTACAAGTATGAAGGTCACTATAAATGACCCAATAATGAGTTTGATGACCTTCTCATTAGTGAGTAAGATGACATAACGCAGTGGGTGACAAACAGCCAAATATCGGTCATACGCCATTATGGTGAAGATACATAATTCTGATAGAGCAAACAAGGCAACACACACAGATTGAACCATGCAGTTACCATGAGTGATGGTCGTGGATGAGGTGATGAGGTCAACTATTAACTTTGGGAAAAATGTTGAACTGCCGAAAATTCCATTGAGGACCAGATTACTGATGAGGATGTACATAGGTTCATGTAACCTCGTATCTGAGAATATGACAAGCACGATAATAATACTTAAGAATACGATGAATAAATATAGGACAATCGACAGGACACAGTACAGATACTTGAGTCCTTCCATCTCCACAAGTCCCAGGAGGACCAGATTATTGCTGATATTGAAGGCATTTTCCATGTGTGTGTTTCAAATGATGTTTAAACATAGGACCCTGAAGGAAAGAAGAAGATACAAGTTAAAGCATCGAATTTAAAGACTCGGGATGAGATGATTTGAAAAATGACCTGTGGAAGAGTTATTATTATTTGTTGCAAAGACCCAACTCCATGGATTAGAGGATCATGCTCAAAAAATGACAAACACCAACAATAAGATGGATGGAGACAACTACAATAACCATGAGCTTTTCACTGAAGACCCCAGACGAAGACAGGAAGCTCTAGTCTGTCACTATCCACTTAGGTGAATTTGGTTTAATCCTTAATTTCATCAAGCCAGACCTCAAACTGAAAGGCAAAATCATCAGAACGAACATCAAACCAAATTATGGACATTTTTTGAGAATGCTCAACTGGAACTGGAAAAGGTAAGTCTGACAAGAACAGGGGAAAAGGGAAACGATGAGATACATGTAGGTGACCACATAAAACTGAAATCAGAATTGGGAGGATATTTTCACTTACAACGATTTGGGCATAGAAAGTAGAAAGCAGAAACATCTGCTCATAGATAATTGGACAGGGAGAGTTTTAAAGAGAACAATTAATGAGATCTTGGTCAATTCTGTACTTGCTACTCTGAACACTGGTGTATTCCTTTCCTAACAGCCTCGATTGATTTACACCACACCTTTCTGTCTCCTGTGAACTCTGCTCTGGTTCTCGAACAGTTCACCCACAGTGATTGACAGAATCTATCCCTATCTGATGTCAGAAATGATCCAATCATCACTGGACCAGGACTGAAACCTGTGGTCATGAAGGAGCTATTGTAACCAATACCCATCTCTCCCCTACATTACAGAATGCATTGTATTCTGGTTTACAATAGGCATTTATGGAAGTTACAAAGTTAGTGCCTGGTTGGGGTCACTCCAGCACCATACTGAGTCCGCCAGGCACCGTCAAGGTGTCAACATGTGTTGCTGTTCTCTGGAAGGGATGGTAAGGTGTGGTGCACCCCAATGGAAAATAAGTCCAGAGAGTCAAGGTCTGCAGTGGGCAGTTTCCTTCTTCACTGAAGAAACTCAGTTTCAAAACAATATAAGGAAATCAGAAGGGTCTGACTTCTCCAATCTCCTCCCTGGCAGAAGAAGGGTTAATGCTGAGGAAAGGCCTTGGCTGTCCATCCCTCTCTTTCTCAGAAGGTTGGTACATTGGCTAAAAGCCAGTGGTAATAGCAAGTATCCCTGTTCATTTGGTGACACACACGTAGGTTATGGCCTCCAAGAAGCAGAGAAAGAGTCGACTGACAGAAAGTCCACACAGGAGAGGACAACCAGAGACATATGCTCACAAAATACATTGTTAATTCTGTCTCCACAAAGAGGAAGCTTCCATGTGAAGTTCAATCCTATGACTACAAGTATGAAGGTCACTATAATGACCCAATAATGAGTTTGATGACCTTCTCATTAGTGATTAAGATGACATAACGCAGTGGTGACAAACAGCCAAATATCGGTCATACGCCATTATGGTGAAGATACATAATTCTAGAGCAAACAAGGCAAACACACAGATTGAACCATGCAGTTACCATGAGTGATGGTCTGGATTAGGTGTATGAGGTCACTATTAACTTTGGGAAAATGTTTTGAACTGCCGAAAATTCCTATTGAGGACCAGATTACTGATGAGGATGTACATAGGTTCATTTAACCTCGTATCTAGATAACAAGCCGATATAATACTTAAGAATAACGATAATAAATATGGACAATCGACAGACACAGTACAGATACTTGAGTCCGCCATCTCCACAAGTCCAGGAGGACCAGATATATTGCTGATATTGAAGGCATTTTCCATGTGTGTGTTCAAATGATGTTTAAACATAGGAACCCTGAAGAAGAAGAAGATACAAGTTAAAGCATCGAATTTAAAGACCGGGATGAGATGATTTGAAAAATGACCTGTGTAAGTTTTATTATTTGTTGCAAAGACCCAACTCCATGGATTAGAGGATCATGCTCAAAAAATGACAACACCAAAAATAAGATGGATGGAGACAACTACAATAACCATGAGCTTTTCACTGAAGACCCCAGAAGAAGAGGAAGCTCTAGTCTGTCAACTATCCTTAGGTGCATTTGGTTTTAATCCTTAATTTCATCAAGCCAGACCTCAAACTGAAAGGCAAAAATCATCAACGAATCAACCAAATTATGGACATTTTTGAGAATGCTCAACTGGAACTGTGAAAAGGTAAGTCTGACAAGAACAGGGAAAAGGGAAACGATGAGATACATGTAGGTGACCACATAAAACTGAAATCAGAATTGGGAGGATATTTTCACTTACAACGATTTGGGCATAGAAAAGTAGAAAGCAGAAACATCTGGCTCAATAGATAAATTGGACAGGGAGAGTTTTAAAGAGAACAATTAATAATGAGATCTTGGTCAATTCTGTACTTGCTACTCTGAACACTGGTGTATTCCTTTCCTAACAGCCTCGATTGATTTACACCACACCTTTCTGTCTCCTGTGAACTCTGCTCTGGTTCTCGAACAGTTCACCCACAGTGATTGACAGAATCTATCCCTATCTGATGTCAGAGAAATGATCCAATCATCATCTGGACCAGGACTGAACCTGTGGGTCATGAAGGAGCTTATTGTAACCAATGACCCATCTCTCCCCTACATTACAGAATGCATTGTATTCTGGTTTACAATAGGCATTTATGGAAGTTACAAATGTAGTGCCCTGGTTGGGGGTCACTCCAGCACCATACTGAGTCCGCCAGGCACCGTCAAGGTGTCAACATGTGTTGCTGTTCTCTGGAAGGGATGGTAAGGTGTGGTGCACCCCAATGGAAAATAAGTCCAGAGAGTCAAGGTCTGCAGTGGGCAGTTCCTTCTTCACTGAGAACTCAGTTTCAAAACAATATAGGAAATGCAGAAGGGTCTGACTTCTCCATCTCCTCCTGGCAGAAGAAGGGTTAATGCTGAGGAAAGGCCTTGGCTGTCCATCCCTCTCTTTCTCAGAAGGTTGGTACATTGGCTAAAAGCCAAGTGTAAATAGCAGAGTATCCCTGTCTCAGTTTCTTCTGGTTGTTAAGATAGACTAGTCTTTTCTTCCAAGCTAAGTTCCCTAAATGCAAGACACTAAGGACTGAGACTATTCTCTTTTTATACCATCTATTTCAGCCCAAACAATGACAACGTGTGCTCCCATAGATTTACATTGAGTCCCCATAATATTCTAGTGCAGGCAGGTTCTAAGGTGGTAAACAACTTTCCAGACAGAACCTGTCATTCTAATGGTCCGGCTGTGTGCTTTTCTGGTAAACAAGTCTGTTCTTCTTCTCCTGTAAAACAATTTCTTCTATTACTAGCTTCTCTTTAGTTAGAGATACACAGTCAGAAACATCTCAGAGTTCATAAACCCTTCCTACAGGTCTATACAATACTAATACACAGAATGTATAAAACAATATAGCAATATAGATTAATGCAAGTTAACCCTTGATTGTCATCTCTATGTGATAAGTGACTATATAAAAATCATTGGGGGTCATTTTTGAGACATTTTTTGGCTCCTTTTTGGGGACATTTTGTCAGTAAGACACATTTATCTTCTATTCCAGTTGTGCTAAATGTCGCAAATGACCTTTATCGTTTCAAATTGTCTCAAACTTGCAACATTTTTTGGCGCAAAAAAACTCCAGATGAATCAATACTTAAGGAAAACTTAGAAAATGGGAAGAAGTGACTTAAGACATTTATGCAACATTTGTAAGGTTTTTTACCTATATTTTAAAACGAAAAAAAGAAGAAAGTTGATTTATCAAATGTGTCTGATTGTTTTGTTTTGTTTTTTTTGGTTATCTGCGCCGGCTCTGTAGAGGAGGCACTTTTGAGACTTTTTTGAGACAATTTTATAAAGTCGCATATTATAAATTAGGGAAAACATCTGGATTCCTAAGGTAAATATAAGGCGAACATGGCTAAAATTCATGGGCTGCTTACTTTTGGAAAGTCTCAAAAGAAGTCTCAAAAACAGACACAGATATGGTTTATATACATTTTAGGGACAAAAAAAAAGTCTCAAAAACACAACAAAAAGTTGCAAAAAAGTGATAAATCTTCCCCAATGTCTCAAAAAGAGATCTGAAAAAAAATCCCCTAACACAAAAAAAATTGAGATTGATCAATTACCAAAGAAGCAGATGGAAAAACAACAAAACTATCCAAAACATAGAGAGATAAGATAAATGGCCCCCATTGTCCTATTACATGATGGTCTCCTCTGCCCCGGCTCTGACAATAGATGTGTCTCCTGTATGTACTGTACCTTGTATCCAGGTATCCCCGGCAGATGTAGGATTGGATGTGACCGCCGCTTATATAGTGTCTATGGTCCTGGGGGAGGCTCCGCAGAGAAGAAACATCTGTACAACATTAACAAGTCTCTTCGCGATACTCCATGTCAGGCGCATCTATGGAGAATTTGTCTTCTGGTTGTTATTTCTTCCTGTTTACGATCTATCTCTAACCTGTCATGTCATATCATTTTTTTACACTTTTTTCATCACTAATTTCTAAGAACTTTGTATAACGTTTTATTCCTTCTTCTGTAAGGGGGGGGGGGGGCTTTTTTGCAGGATAGTTTGCATTTATCAATGGAACGCTTTTAAATGCATATATTTTTTATTATATGCATTTTTCATTAGCACCCATAAATGTTTTATAAATCCTGAGTATTTGTGTTGTCATATTTATAGAGAGATCATTTTTAAAGGAACTTTCCAGTCACAGGCGATTTATTGAATTGTACCTTGTGCAGGGGCTGAAGGAGGAGGAGCAGGACTCCAGGTTTTAGGTATATAATGAACCCTGCACCGTGCATTATTCAATGGCTTAATGAATTCGCTTTGCCTGGACTGTTCCTTTAATGTTGTAGGTATAATTTGGTGGACTTAGTGTCTGCTATACCAACCTCCAGTACACTGGGCCTTTCACCTGTAAAGGTGTAGAAGGAGCCCGGTCATTTTATATTTTATTTTCATACTAGCTGTAGCTCCCGGCGTTGCCTGGGATAGTAAATAACTGCTCTTAGCTGCAACAAAATAGAATGGGTTAACAAAAATATTTTATATGTATCTCTAGACTGTCTCTGACTGTCACTAACACTGTCTGTCTCTGGTGGTCTCTTTCAGTGACTGTGTCTTGAGCACTCTCATTCTAGTGACTGTCTGCCCTGTGCAATCTCATTCCAGTAATTGTCTGTCTCAGGCACTCTCATTCCTGTGACTGTCTGTCTTGGGCACTCTCATTCCAGTGACTGTCTCAGGCACTCTCAATTCATTGACTGTCTGTCTCGGGCACTCTCATTCCAATGACTGTCTGTCTCGGGCACTCTCATTCCAGTGACTGTCTGTCTCAGGCACTCTCATTCCAGTGACTGTCTGTCTCGGGCACTCTCATTCCAGTGACTGTCTGTCTCAGGCACTCTCATTCCAGTGACTGTCTGTCTCGGGCACTCTCATTCCAGTGACTGTCTTTCTTGGGCATACTCATTCCAGTGACTGTCTCCGAGGCCGTCTGAGTGAAGGTAAGCGGGTCCCGAGCGACACATTTTCGGTTCTTAAATGCGGCGGTTTTTCCGAATACGTCGGGTTTTCGTTCGGTCACGCCCCCCGATTTCCGTTGCGCGCATGCCGGCGCCGATGCGCCACAATCCGATCGCGTGCGCCAAAATCCCGGGGCAATTCAGGTACAATCGGCGCAAATCGGAAATATTCGGGTAACACGTCGGGAAAACGCGAATCGGGCCCTTAGTAAATGACCCCCACTGTCTGTCTCTGGTGGTCTCTTTCAGTGACTGTGTCTTGAGCACTCTCATTCTAGTGACTGTCTGCCCTGTGCAATCTCATTCCAGTAATTTATAAGTGTAGGTGGGCACTAATAAGGAAGGTTCCGAATTTCTTAAATAAATTAATATTTATTTGTACATCCAAAAACATACAGATATAAAAATCAGACCTACAGACGTTTGTGTTAAAAGTTGGTCTTTGTAACAAAAAATAAAAAAATAAAAAATATAGCGCTTTAGAGATATGTCAAAAATGTATTTTAAGTTAAAAAATGGAGAGGAAAAGGTGATATCTCTTTGAAGGGTTCAAAGTTCGGATGCCGTATGAGAGGTAGGTATCCGGGAGGTATTTTAAGTGGCTGGCAAGATATAGGGCCCTATATCTGCATTGTAAGGCTAAAAATCGGATCGGACCAGTATAAATGACAGGTAATTTTAAATAGAAATATAAAACAAGATTTTGGAAACTAAAGATCAGGCTAGTTGTTCAGAAATGACGGTGCAATGAGAGAAGGGAAGGAATGGGAGTCCAGTATTCCTTATAGTCACAAATTGTCTAAGAAGCTTTTCCCTCTGCATCAACGTCTTTCAGGTATTCAATGTAGATGTGGGACAGTACCGTAAATCTGGTAAGCGATGTAATAACAAGGTAAGATCATCAGGTTCTCCATGTGTCCACTGCTCTGGCTGATGTTCTCACGTGTCCCATGTTTTCCACTTGCGTGATGCAGTCGGGGGCGGCTGTTTGGAGTTCTATTCCTCCAGATGGAACTCGATCGGCATGCCCTTTTGGTTCCGTTTACTCCGTCTCGTAGTGGTCCGTAAGGAAAGAACCGAGGGGAACTGAAAAAAATATATGCAGATAGCTTTCTATTTAGTGAAGAAAGTTTTTGTAGAAAATATTATAACTCGACAAAATGTAGATAAAAAGACATGCCTGCCTCCCAGTGTCCCTCACTGCAGCCTCTCTGCGCTGTGTCCCTGTTTGTTTTTATAGAGGCATGGAAGCTCAAATCCAGAAACGTTCAAACTGGCCGGGCACGTCAACCAGTCACCATATCCTTGCGCCTGATACATTTATGACTGATTAGAAGCTGTGAACATAGACTTCTGCATAGCGTTTAGCTCATTATTGTATAGTGAAGCTTTTATAGGTGATTAGAATAGAAGGTTGGAGAATAGTAATACTAACGAATACCTTTTGGATTTGGACAATCGGCACCATACCAACCCCTGTGGTACAAATTCTATCATATTGGTGACATATAGGGGCAGATTTACTTACCTGGTCCAATCGCGATCCAGCGGCGCGTACTGTGCGCTGGATTCGGGTCCGGCCGGGATTTAATAAGGTAGTTCCTCCGCCGTCCACCAGGTGGCGATGCTGCGCTGAAAAGCATCTGAATGTGCTGGAGTTCACCGGCTCGGGCTGAGTGAAGGTAAGCGCATCCCGAGCGACACATTTTCCGTTCTTAAATGCGGCGGTTTTTCCAAATACGTCGGGTTTTTGTTCGGCCACACACCCCGATTTCCGTTGCGCGCATGCCGGCGCCGATGCGCCACAATCCGATCGCGTGCGCCAAAATCCCGGGGCAATTCAGGTACAATCGGCGCAAATCAGAAATATTCGGGTAACACGTCGGGAAAACGCGTATCGGGCCCTTAGTAAATGACCCCCATAGTGTGCTAATATATTTTGCATTTGACACTTTACACATAATGGTATAGAAATTCCGAAAATGGTTTACACAGAGTATATAGTAATATATGTCTCTTCCCCTTTAAGGAAGGGTGTGGTATAGGTAACCACACAGAGTATATAGTAATATATGTCTCTTCCCCTTTAAGGAAGGGTGTGGTATAGGTAACCACACAGAGTATATAGTAATATATGTCTCTTCCCCTTTAAGGAAGGGTGTGGTATAGGTAACTATAAAAAATCCTAACTTGTGCACGACGGCCACCCCGGAAGAAGCCGCTACTGGCGAAACTCGAGTCGGGTATTGACGCCGAACGTGCACCACAATCTATTTTTAAGGCCTGTTTTTTTTTTTTTTTTTAATCTACTTTTGTGAGTATAATATTAAAACATTTTCTTCACTAAATAGAAGCTCTGCTGCACTATTTTTTCCGTATCCCTTTCTTTCCTATACGGACCACTACGGAGTAAAGTGGAACCAAAAGGGCTGCGATCGAGTTTCCATCTGGAGGAAATAGTAACTCACACAGCCGCCTGCTGCATACCGCAAGTGGAAACATGGGATCCACGTGAACATCGCAGAGCCAGCGACACATGGAGAACCTGATGATCTTACCTTGTTATTGCATCGCTTACCAGATTTAAGGTACTGTCCCACATCTACATTGAATACCTGAAAGACGTTGATGCAGAGGGAAAAGCTTCTTAGACAATAATACACACAGTGTTGTCACAGTACAGGGATAATACACACAGTAATGTCACAGTACAGGGACACTTTTATATACAGTGATGTCACGTTACAGGGATAATACACAGAGTGATGTCACAGTACATGGATAATACACAGTGATGTCACAGTACAGGGATAATACACACAGTGATGTCACAGTACAGGGATAATACAAACAGTGATATCACAATCACAGTACAGGGATAATTCACACAGTGATGTCACAGTACAGGGATAATACATCCAGTGATGTCACAGTACAGGATAATATAAGCAGTGATGTCACAGTGCAAGGATGTTACACACAGTCAAAGTATAGAGGTAATACACACAGTGATGTCACAGTATAGAGGTAATACACACAGTGATGTCACAGTACAGGGATAATACACACAGTGATGTCGCAGTACAGGCATAATACACACAGTGATGTCACAGTACAGAGATAAAACACACAGTGATGTCACAGTATAGGGATAATACATACAGTGATGTCACAGTACAGCAATATTACACACAGTGATGTCACAGTACAGAGATAAAACACACAGTGATGTCACAGTACAGGGATAATACATACAGTGATGTCACAGTACAGCAATATTACACACAGTGATGTCACAGTACAGGGATAATACACACAATGATGTCACAGTACAGAGATAATACACACAGTGATGTCACAGTACAGGAATAATACACACAGTGATGTCACAGTACAGGAATAATACACACAGTGATGTCACAGTACAGGCATAATACACAGTGATGTCACAGTACAGGGATAATACACACAGTGATGTCACAGTACAGGCATAATTCACAGTGATGTCACAGTACAGGGATAATACACACAGTGATGTCACAGTACAGGGATAATACACACAGTGATGTCACAGTACAGGGATAATACACACAGTGATGTCACAGTACAGGCATAATGCACAGTGATGTCACAGTATGCTCAGTTTTGTTATATTACAGGAATTTGCAAACACTCACAGCAGATTTCACACCACTGGAGTAATATACACCATGATAAAACAGCTCAAAACTAATGCAAATCTGGAGTTTATGGGGTATAAATACTTCTACAACCCACAGTACACAGGTACAGGATAACATTACATTGTGGACACCTAGAAATGAACCATGACTCACTACGGGGGAGGGGGGGATTTTTGGGTGTTTGTTTATTAAAGGAAGGTTTAAATCAACTGAGAATATTTGAGTAATATACAAACCCAGGGTTTACAGAGGTCTTCAGGTCACTGTTGACATTAGTAGCACCTACACTGATGACCTCTCTAAAACTTCTCTTATCCCCCGAAATGACAACAGCGGAGCCATAGGCGAAGCAGGAACATGACGGTGGTAAGGGGGGACCTATAACGACTGAATTTAGATGATAGTATTGATGTAAGATGATGGTCCTTGTTGAAAGAACAGAGTGGGTGGGGTAGTGTAGTGATGTAAGAACAGAGTAGGTGGGATAGTGTAGTGATGTAAGAACAGAGTAGGTGGGATAGTGTAGTGATGTAAGAACAGAGTAGGTGGGATAGTGTAGTGATGTAAGAACAGAGTAGGTGGGATAGTGTAGTGATGTAAGAACAGAGTGGCATGGCCATAATCAATTCCCAAAGTCAAAGTCAATTCGGTGTGAAGTTGCTGCTTCTGAACGTTTGCTGGTGCGGATTGATAGAGTGATGTTTGCGGTGGTGGTAGTTTGGTCTGGGCTATTTCCGAGGTGAAGATGGAGATGAAGATGGAACAAAGAATCAAAATGCGGATGAAAAGAGGAGGAAGAAAGAAAGAAGCGTGCCAGATAGGGCATTGTGAGAGTAAGACTGGAAGGGAAAATGAAGTGAATGATTTGAAAGAAAATGTCGAGCGCGTAGAGTCAGAAGGAAGAAGCTCCTAGTAGCTCCTATAACATTGTTTTTTTGTGGAGTAATGGTATTTGTCCAATAGCTGTGTCCCCTCCATGAAATCAATAGAGGATTAAGGTCTGTCGCGGTTGGGACATTGTGTTTGTGGGACATTTGGCTTGACTTGTTATGAATCGTTACATTCTCTTGCAACCACCAAGTCATGATCGCCGTTTTGTCTTCTGCGTTCGACAGAGGGAAGGGGGGGGCGAAGATAAACAGTGGGGGATTTACTTTTGTTAATGGACGCTTTCAGCCTCAATAATAGGTCCATTCAGTAATGGATAATGGACCTTGGCTAAGGCCGCTTCGATAAGGTATTTGAGTTAAGTTGACATGTGGTTCAAGTTTACTTAGGCCTTTGATCTACATATGAGGCCGTGTTCTGAGCGACACAGGCCTCTGTAGCATGGCATTCTCGGACAAAGAATACATAAAAACAGTCAAACAGAGTATAATTTCTAGATTCCTTAGTACATATCTCTGACAATTTCAGTTTAGAGAGGCTTCATTCTCACATCTGGGACCCAGGACAGAAACTGAACCCCCCCCACCAATGAAAGCCCCCTAGATACATATACAGTAGGTCGAGAGCATGTCTTGTTAGCTACAGGGATTACTGCAAAGATAATGTAGTCTGAAACGGCAGAACTATGAGTTGGTGATGGATATGGGTCATGGACCCCAACTTTATTTGAATTTTAAAACCCGTTTAGACAACGGTAGACAAACACCTGGTGTATGGAAAAGAAAATACACAAACCACATAACGTAATGGGGTGAGAGAATGGCCACAGCTATATTTGAAACAGGAAATATAGGAAAAAAACAATCAGCGGGGAGGAAAGTCAGGTGACGTGTAGGGGTGGGATTCCCAATACCCCTATCTAAAGCTGCCTGACAACAGCATGCTCGTCTCACCAGACATCAAACAAATTGGGGGGACGGAGCACCGTACTGGCTTGCCATTATATCTAAGAAACCATCTTCGTTCAAGAGGCCCGGTAAACACTTGAAGGGCAACGACCAATGACCCTAGGTGAAAGATATCCCTTGTGTGCCCGTCCACCACCGTATTGCCCCGCCCCCTGAGATGCTTTTTGCATACCCCAGACCCTTTGAGTGCCTGGGTCCACTTTCCAAAGCTCAGGCTAGTTCACCCCACCATGAAGCTTTTATAAAATCCTCTATAAGTTAAATTAGTACCCCCAAAGACTTGACTGCACCTGCACAGACCCCTTACACCGCAACAAAATGAAATGCGGCGGACAGGATAACACAAAATGCCACAAACTTTTGGACTTCCCATTTCATGTTTTTTAAAAGAACAGAGGCTTTTATTTGTTTTTTAATTTTATTATTACATTTTATTTAGATATTCTTTCGTGTTTCCATTTTAAAGCCAGGAGCATTAATATTGAGAAAAAATTTTAGTCATCGAAGGCAGAAAGAAACTTTAAATAATACACGTGCAACCTCGACTCACAAAGGTCATAGTTCCACACGCGGTGCAGGAGGAGGAAAAACCCCTGTGGAGGAAACCTCTCGGGACCATGGCATTTCCTGAAGAATTGCCACTTCCCTGGGCTTTAGGAGGATAGGTAACCACAATTCATCATCAAAGTCCAATAGAATTTTACATGATAACAAGATTAAACAGTGCCAAAGTTCCCCCCAAAAAAAAAAAAACAGGACAATCATTTTCATAGCATTATAATGTAATGGAAATACCCAGTTGTAAATTAATGATAGTAAAGGGAGGGTGGGAGGGACTTGTTTTATTTCTGTGCTTCTAGAGAGAGAGAAGAGAGATTAACCAGGACAGGGGCGGGACATCTACTCCTGAGCCCACTCCCCTCTTACATCACTAACACGATCCCACCACACTATGTTCTTACATCACTAAACTATCCCACCACTTGTTATGATTCCACTTGACACCGTGATCCCACATAGTCTGTTCGGACATCAACTTAACACATCCCCTACTTTTTCTCTTACAGGCACGACACGATCCCACCACGTGGGCGGAAAGCACGACAAAGATCCACACACCGGCGGGGTACACAAGACAAAGGCCCACCCACTCTGTGCTTACATCACTACACTATCCCACCCACTCGTTCTTACATCATACACTATCCCACCCACGCGTTCTTACATCATCACTAGCCATCCCACGTGTGCTTCATCACGACACTGATCCCACCCACTCTGTTACTGGACATCACGACACGATCCCACCCAGATGGTGTTACATCACCTACACTATCCACCACTTGTTCTTACATCCACTACACTATCCAACCCACTCTTTGTTCTTACATCACTACCCACTACCAACCCATATTATGCGTTCTTTACATTCCACTACACTATTCCCACCCAACTAGGGGCGTGAAAACGAAGACACTGAGCCCACCCCCGCGGGGGGGGCGGACAAAGCACGAACGACCACGAGCCCACCCAACGCGGGGCGGACAGCAATCGACAACCGGCACACACCCAGCGGGGCAACGTACAGCACGACATCTCCCCACCCAGCGCGGGGAGGGAAAGCAGACAACGGAGCCCCCACCCACGTGGGGGGGAGAACCAGCACTGACACGAAGACCACCCAGCGGGGGGGACAGCACGACACGAGCCCACCGACGGCGGAGGCGAGGCAGGGCAGACACGTAGCCACATCGACCGACGGAGGCGACAGCACGAGCACACGAGCCCACCCGCACGCTGGGCGGAAGCAAGACACGAGAACACCCCGACAGACGCAGGGCGGACAGCACGACACTACCAAACCGATTACTACTGTTCTTACATCACCTACCACTATCCCAACTATACTTGTTTCTTACATCACTACACTTATCCCAGCCTACTCTGTTCTTTCAATCAGCTACACTATCCCCCCACCTCTGTTCTTACATCATACAACTATCCCCCCACTTGTTTAGTTACATCACTACACATCCGACCTACTTTTTCTACATCACTACACTATAACACAGTACTCTGTTCTATCTTACATTCCACTTAGACTACTGATCCACACCCCACTCTGTCATGTAGGATCACTACACTATACACTATATGTTCTTACATCAATTTACACATATTGACCACCCAACTCTGTTCTTATACAACAACATATCAACTAATCACACCCACTTGTTATCTTAATCACTACACTATCCAACCTACTCTGTTTCTGACATCCTACACATGCCACAGACGCTGTGTAAGCACTACCACTTACCATCCCCCACTCTGGTCTGATATCAATACACGACCCACTACTCTGTGTGTACATCAATACACTTACCACCTACTTTGGGTCTTAAGAATCACTTACACCTATCCCACCTAGCGGGGGGACAGCAGACACGAGCAACCGAAAAACGCGGGGCGGACAGCACACCACGAGCCCACCACCGCGGGGCGTGACGCACGACATCGAGCCCACGCAAGGGGTGACAGCAGACACGAGCCCACCCACGCGGCGCGGACCAGCACGACACGAGCCCACCGCGCGTGGGGCGGACAGCACGACACGAGCCAACCCACGCGGGGCGGACAGCACGGAACACGAGCCCACCCCCGCGGGGGAAAGCAAGACACGAGCCCCAACCCACGCGGGCGGGAAAGCAAAGACAAACGAGCCCACCCCCTGGGCGGACAGCACGACACGATCCCCCGACTCGGGGTCGGGACAGCAAACAAGAAGCCCACCCACCGCGGGGCGTGACAGCACGACAGAGCCCACCCACGCGGGCGGAAGCACTACACGAGAACAGACTCGGGGAGGACAGCACCGACACGAGCCCACCCACGCGGGGCGCGGACAGCACGACACATCCACCCACTCTGGGCTGACAATCAATACCGATCCACCTACTCTGTGCGGACATCACTACATAGCCTACCTACGCGGTGCTGTACAGCACGACACGATCCCACCTACTCGTTCTTACATCACTACATATACCACCCACTATGTTTTAAAGCAAGAACGAGCACCGCCGCGGGCGTACAGCACGACACGAGCCCACCCACGCGGGCGGACAGCAAGACACCCCAGAGCCCACCCACGCTGGTGCGACAGCACTACACGAGCACCCAAATCGGGGCGCGGACAGCACGACACGAGCCACAGAAGGGAGTACAGCAGACACGAGCCCACCAGTGGGCTGAAGCACGAGACGAGCCCACCAACGAGGGGGGCGGTACGCAGACACGCGCCCACCCCACGCGGGGTCTTACGCAAGGACAACGGCAGCCCAACCCACTCGGGCGGAACAGCACGACACGAGCCCAACCCACGCGGGGTGACAGCACACACTATCCACCACTTGTGCTAAAGCACGACACGACCCACCCACGCTGGGGCTAATCACGACACGAGGCAAACCACGTGCTGGGCGTACAGTTGCACGACACTATCCCCCACTCCGGTTCTTACATCACTTACAATATCCCACCCACTCTGTTCTTGACATCACTACAATATCCCACCACTCGGTTCTTACCATCACTACACTATCCCACCCCACTCTGTTGTGACATCACTACACTATCCAACCACTCTGTTCTTACATCATCACACTATCCCACCCACTTGTTCTTACATCACTACACTAATCCACACACTCTGTTCGTAAAAGCAGACACTATACCGCACACCACTCTGTTCACATCACTACACGTATCCCACCCACGTCTGGTCACGCAGACCGAGCCACTACGTCGGGTCTGACAGCACGACACGACCCACCACTCTGTTCTGTACATCATGAAACGAGTTCCCCCTACGAGGGGGTAAGCAACGACACGAGACACCACCGACGCAGGGCGGACAGCCACGGGACACGAGTACCAACGACGCGGGCGGACACATACCATATCCCACCGACGAGGGGCGTACAGCCACGACACGAGCCACCGACGCGGGGCGGGTACAGACGTACACGAGCCACCCACGTTGGGCGGACATCACGACCACTGTAGCACCCCGGCTGGGGCGCGGACAGCACTCAGGCCACCGACGGGGGGCGTGACAGGCAGACACGCAGACACCGACGCGGGCGAGGGACAGCATGGACACGAGCCCACCACGCGGGCGGACAGCATCGACACTGAGACACCACGCGGGGAGGGACAGACGACACGAGCCACCACGCGGGGCGACAGCACGACACGAGCCCATCCCGCACGCGGGCGCGGACCGCACACACGAGCCCACCGACGCGGGGCGGAAAGCCGACACGAGTCCACCACCGACGCGGGCGGACAGACGAACGAGACCACCCACGGGGGCGGAGAGAACGACACGAGCCCAGACGGACGAGGGGCGTAGCAGCAACACACGACCCACGACGGGGGGCGGACCAGCACTACCACGAGGCCAACCCACGAGGGGGACAGCACTACCACAGCCAACCATACGCGGGGCGGAACGCACGAACGAGGCCCAACCCACGAGGGGACAGGACAGCACGACACGAGCCCACCCACGCGGGCGGACAGCAGACAACGAGCCCAAAAACCACGCGGGCGGACAGCACGAACGAGCCCACTCCACTCAGGGGCGACCGCACGACAAGAGACACCGAGCGGGCGGACAGCACGAAGAGACACCGACGGGGGCGGAACAGCACGACACGGAGCCCACCCACGCGGGGCGCGGGACATCCAAGAACACTAGCCCACCCACTCGGGATCTTACTCACTACACATCCCACCGACTCGGGTAGCTTACATCACTACACGATCACACCCACGTCGATTGCGTAAAGCCACTACACAGTCCCCAAGCGCCGGTGCAGTTACATCACGAACATTACACCCGACTCTGTCTTACATCAACGAACCACGAGCCACCCACGTCTGTCTCGTAATCACGAACACTACCACCCAGCTGGGCTTACAGCATACAAGAGCCCACCGATCGGCGGGGCGGACAGCACGACACGAGCCGTACCGACGCGGGGCGGAAAGCACGACACGAGCCCACGACGCGGGGCGCTGACAGCACGACAGAGACCACCCACAGCGGGGCGGACTGCACGACACGAGCCCACGACGCGGGGCGGACAGCACGACACGAGCCCCACCCACTATGGGCAACACGACACGAGCCCACCCACGCGGGGCGGACACAGCGCACGGACAAGAGCCCACCACCACGCGGGCGGTGAACAGCACGGAACGAGCCCACCGGAACGCGGGCGACACACGAAACGAGCCCACCGACGCTGGGGCGGGACCAGCAAGACACGCCCACCCACGGCGGTGGATGGACAGCACGACACGAGCCCACCCAGCGGGGCGACAGCACGACCACGAGCCACCCACGCAGGGGGAGGACCAGCAAGACCGAGCCCAACACACTTTCTTTCCTATACGGACCACTACGAGGGTAGTTTAAAGCGGAACCAAAGGAACAAGTGCGATCGAGTTTCCATCTGGAGGAAACTCACACAGCCGCCCGACTGACATACCGCAAGTGGAAAACATGGGACAACGTGAACATAGCCAGAGCCAGTGGACACATGGAGAACCTGATGATCTTACCTTGTTATTACATCGCTTACCAGATTTAAGGTACTGTCCCACATCTACATTGAATACCTGAAAGACGTTGATGCAGAGGGAAAAGCTTCTTAGGTAATTTTAAATGACTGTAGTCATACACTCACGGTTAGACGGTTCTAGGTTGCTTTCATATTAGACAAAATTTCTTCGCAGTGGAGAATAATGAAAGGCAGTGTGGGCTGGGTACACTTTGGCGTCTCCACCGCCGCGTGTTGTTGCGCAATGGCGCTCCAGGGTAGGTATTCTGGCGCGAGTCCTGCGTTAAGCAGCAAAGCTTTTGCTTCATCTTCTCCTTTTGCAGTCCCGGTCAATCGTCTTGCATCAGGTGAATGATAGCTGCACACAACGGGGTGCGTCCACCCCAAGCAATAGAGTTTACAACACAGGATATTCTGCTATAAATCTCTTATTGCGTTTTGAGTTCTTGGTGCTTTTTTGTGAGTGCTTGTTAGATGGGTCTCGATTAGAGATGAGCGAGCACTAAAATGCTCGGGTACTCGTTATTCGAGACGAACTTTTCCCGATGCTCGAGTGCTCGTCTCGAATAACGAACCCCATTGAAGTCAATGGGAGACTCGAGCATTTTTCAAGGGGACCAAGGCTCTGCACAGGGAAGCTTGGCCAAACACCTGGGAACCTCAGAAAAGGATGGAAACACCACGGAAATGGACAGGAAACAGCAGGGGCAGCATGCATGGATGCCTCTGAGGCTGCTTAATCGCACCATTATGCCAAAATTATGGGCAACAGCATGGCCATGACAGAGTGACAGAATGAAGCTAGATAGCATCTAAAACATCTACAACTTTATCTGATACAAAGGTTCTTAGAATGCTGTTTGGGGAGTAGCCCTAGAGACACGGGGCTTGGATTTCAAAAGCTCGCCTGGCTGCAGAGCGACACTCCATCCCAAGTCCACTAACATATAGTGCAGGCACCTTTAATCCCTACTCTAGTTCACCCTGCCTCCATATACTATAATAATAAGCTTTATTTATATAGCTCCATCCTATTTCCGTAGCGCTTTACAAATCATCGGAAACAAATACAAATGCAATGTAACCGAGGCCAAATTTTGTATGAACCACATGATTGAGGTCCCCTGCTCGCATAGCTTACGGTTTAATGAAGATGATGGGGTAACACGAGGTAAAAAGAATATTGATTGTCCAGCCATTTCTCTTAGGGATATAAAAAATCTAAGATGGAATTGCTGTCGCGTGACACCACTCAGCCTTCTCTTATAACCATGTCCCAGGTGAATGTGCCGCAGAAATCTGGTGCCCTTTCTTTTGGTTGCTGATACAGATGGGAGTACGACACAGTACGGGTTAGTAGAAGAGTAAAACCTTCATGCAGTTTATGAGTGTTTATCGCTTGCCTAAAGACATGGGTTTAAGCGCACTTTTTGAAACTTGAGGTTATGTATTAGTCCTGATGATATCCGGGTGCAAGCATTCCAGAAATTGTGCAGCGCCTAGAGATCTTGGAGACTCTAGTGTGAGGTCCACTAGGGTAAGGTTAACTAAAGATTCACTGGCGGATCTAGAGCCCGGGTTGGTCGACTAGGACGGAGATACGAGAGGAGAGGTAGGGGGGTGGCAGCAGTATACTATCTTTATGGATGAGGGTTATTATTATTTTAAACTGATTCGAAAGGAGACTGGCCGCCATGTGCAGCGACTTGGCAGAACTGTACAGCATACATGGATCCCCCTATCAAACAGCTTGGCAGGCAGAATTTTGGGTTGTTTTCATGGTTCCCATGTTTCACTTTGTCGCCGACCCTGCTGTGTATCCCCAAATATACGGCAAACTTTTTATCAGTACCGGATATTATTTGAGCGCTTTCTTGCCACCAAGTACCTTTGGTTCCTCAAGATCTGCTACCCATTGGTTTATGAGCCGAGTCAATTAAAGGAGGGTATGTCGTCCCATGGGCCACTCTCTAGCCTCGTTGCCTGCGTGCCGCTGCCTCTGCTCTGCAGCTCCGCCCCTATAGTGTCGGGTCATTATTTGTCCAATAATTGACCCTGACACTATAGGGGACGGCATGCAGAGGCAGCAGCGGCAGCAGGCTAGAGAGTGGCATGGCGACATACCCTAAATGGCTACAACTTTATCTGATACAAAGGTTCTTAGAATGCTGTTTGGGGAGTAGCCCTAGAGACACGGGGCTTGGATTTCAAAAGCTCGCCTGGCTGCAGAGCGACACTCCATCCCAAGTCCACTAACATATAGTGCAGGCACCTTTAATCCCTACTCTAGTTCACCCTGCCTCCATATACTATAATAATAAGCTTTATTTATATAGCTCCATCCTATTTCCGTAGCGCTTTACAAATCATCGGAAACAAATACAAATGCAATGTAACCGAGGCCAAATTTTGTATGAACCACATGATTGAGGTCCCCTGCTCGCATAGCTTACGGTTTAATGAAGATGATGGGGTAACACGAGGTAAAAAGAATATTGATTGTCCAGCCATTTCTCTTAGGGATATAAAAAATCTAAGATGGAATTGCTGTCGCGTGACACCACTCAGCCTTCTCTTATAACCATGTCCCAGGTGAATGTGCCGCAGAAATCTGGTGCCCTTTCTTTTGGTTGCTGATACAGATGGGAGTACGACACAGTACGGGTTAGTAGAAGAGTAAAACCTTCATGCAGTTTATGAGTGTTTATCGCTTGCCTAAAGACATGGGTTTAAGCGCACTTTTTGAAACTTGAGGTTATGTATTAGTCCTGATGATATCCGGGTGCAAGCATTCCAGAAATTGTGCAGCGCCTAGAGATCTTGGAGACTCTAGTGTGAGGTCCACTAGGGTAAGGTTAACTAAAGATTCACTGGCGGATCTAGAGCCCGGGTTGGTCGACTAGGACGGAGATACGAGAGGAGAGGTAGGGGGGTGGCAGCAGTATACTATCTTTATGGATGAGGGTTATTATTATTTTAAACTGATTCGAAAGGAGACTGGCCGCCATGTGCAGCGACTTGGCAGAACTGTACAGCATACATGGATCCCCCTATCAAACAGCTTGGCAGGCAGAATTTTGGGTTGTTTTCATGGTTCCCATGTTTCACTTTGTCGCCGACCCTGCTGTGTAATCCCCAAATAACGGCAACTTTTTATCATGTACCGATATTATTTGAGCGCTTCTTGCCACCTCCTTTGGTTCCTTCTGCTACCCATTGGTTTGACCGAGTCAAAGAGGCAGCGGCAGCAGGCTAGAGAGTGGCATGGCGACATACCCTAATTGGACTCAGGCTTCAAACCAATGGGTGTCAGAGAGGAACCAAAGGAGGTGAGCAAGAAGCGCTCAAATAATATCGGTACATGATAAAAGTTTGCCAGTATATTTTGTGGATTACACAGCAGGGTGGCGACAAAGTTAACATGGAAGCCATGAAAACAACCCAAAATTCTGCCTGACACAGCTCGTTTGATAAGGGGACCATGTATGCTTACAGTTCATGCCAGTCGCTGCACTGGCTGCCAGTCTCCTTTCGAATACAGTTTAAAATAATAATAACCCTCATCCATAAAGCTCTGTATAATGCTGCACCCCCCTACCTCTCCTCTCTTATCTCAGTCTATCGCCCAACCCGTGCTCTTAGATCCGCCAGTGATCTTAGATTAACCTCTACCCTAGTGCGGACCTCCCACTCGCGTCTCCAAGACTTCTCTAGAGCTGCACCAATTCTATGGAATGCTCTGCCCCGGACTATCAGACTAATACCTAACCTCCAAAGTTTCAAACGTGCTCTTAAAACCCATTTCTTTAGGCAAGCCTATAACACTCATTAACTGCATGAAGTTTTAACTCTTCTACTAACCCGTCCTGTGTCGTCCTCCCATCTGTTATCCAGCAACCAACAGGCACCAGACTTCTCTGCAGTCCCATTCACCCTGGAGCTGGTATATAAGATGACGGCTGAGTGGTTCAAGCGACAGCAATTCCATTTATTATATTTTTTTCTATTCCCTAAGAAGAATGGCTTGACCATTAAATATTCTTTTACCTCGTGTTACCCCATCATCTTCATAAACCGTAAGCTCTGGCGAGCAGGGACCTCACTCCTGTTGTTCCATACAAATGTTGTGCTCTGTTACATTACATTTGTATTTGTTTCCTATGATTTGTAAAGCGCTACGGAATATGATGGCGCTATATAAATACGGGTGAGGGGAATGTAAACAGATGCGCAAGAAGCGCTGAAATAATATTGGTAAATGATAAAAGTTTGCCAGTATATTTTGTGGATTACACAGCAGGGTGGCGACAAAGTTAACATGGAAGCCATGAAAACAACCCAAAATTCTGCCTGACACAGCTCGTTTGATAAGGGGACCATGTATGCCTACAGTTCATGCCAGTCGCTGCACTGGCTGCCAGTCTCCTTTCGAATACAGTTTAAAATAATAACCCTCATCCATAAAGCTCTGTATAATGCTGCACCCCCCTACCTCTCCTCTCTTATCTCAGTCTATCGCCCAACCCGTGCTCTTAGATCCGCCAGTGATCTTAGATTAACCTCTACCCTAGTGCGGACCTCCCACTCGCGTCTCCAAGACTTCTCTAGAGCTGCACCAATTCTATGGAATGCTCTGCCCCGGAATATCAGACTAATACCTAACCTCCAAAGTTTCAAACGTGCTCTTAAAACCCATTTCTTTAGGCAAGCCTATAACACTCATTAACTGCATGAAGTTTTAACTCTTCTACTAACCCGTCCTGTGTCGTCCTCCCATCTGTTATCCAGCAACCAACAGGCACCAGACTTCTCTGCAGTCCCATTCACCCTGGACCTGGTATATAAGATGACGGCTGAGTGGTTCAAGCGACAGCAATTCCATTTATTATATTTTGTTCTATTCCCTAAGAAGAATGGCTTGACCATTAAATATTCTTTTACCTCGTGTTACCCCATCATCTTCATAAACCGTAAGCTCTGGCGAGCAGGGACCTCACTCCTGTTGTTCCATACAAATGTTGTGCTCTGTTACATTACATTTGTATTTGTTTCCTATGATTTGTAAAGCGCTACGGAATATGATGGCGCTATATAAATAAAGATTATTATTATTATTATTATGGAGGCAGTGAACTAGTAGTAGATTAAAGGTGCTGCAACTATGTTAGTTGGATCTTGGGATGGAGCTGGCGCTCTGCAGCCAGGCGAGCTTTCGCCAATCCAAGCCCCTGTCTCTAGGCTACTCCCCAAACAGCACTTCTAAGAACCTTTTGTATAAGATCAAGTGTAGTAGCGTTCTTATAAGTTTAGGATATGGCGGGTGAGGGGAATGTAAACAGATGCGCAAGAAGCGCTGAAATAATATCCCTAAATGGTAAAAGTTTGCAAGTATATTTTGTGGATTACACAGCAGGGTGGCGACAAAGTTAACAACTTTGATGTGGAATGCCCTGTAATAGCTCTTGGGCGGTGTGCCTTTTATCGCCTAGGCTCAGCAGTTTCAGCACCGCCTGCTGTCGCTTAGCGACGGCACTGCTGCTGTGCCTAGAGCTACCGACTGATGGCGCCATGCCCACGGATGGTAATTCGGAGGAGGAGGAGGTGGAGGAGGGGTGGGAGGAGGTATAGTAGGCCTTTGAGACCTGGACCGAGGTAGGCCCCGCAATTCTCTGCGTCGGCAGTATATGACCAGCCCCAGGGTCAGACTCGGTCCCAGCCTGCACCAAGTTAAGTGTAGTAGCGTTCTTATAAGTTTGGGATATGGCGGGTTAGGGGAATGTAAACAGATGCGCAAGAAGCGCATGATGCGCATGGAGCTGGCGTTCCGCTGCCAGGCGAGCTTTCGCCAATCCAAGCCCCTGTCTCTAGGCTACTCCCCAAACAGCACTTCTAAGAACCTTTTGTATAAGATCAAGTGTAGTAGCGTTCTTATAAGTTTAGGATACTACAACTTTATCTGATACAAAGGTTCTTAGAATGCTGTTTGGGGAGTAGCCCTAGAGACACGGGGCTTGGATTTCAAAAGCTCGCCTGGCTGCAGAGCGACACTCCATCCCAAGTCCACTAACATATAGTGCAGGCACCTTTAATCCCTACTCTAGTTCACCCTGCCTCCATATACTATAATAATAAGCTTAAATTCTGCCTGACACAGCTCGTTTGATAAGGGGACCATGTATGCTTACAGTTCATGCCAGTCGCTGCACTGGCTGCCAGTCTCCTTTCGAATACAGTTTAAAATAATAATAACCCTCATCCATAAAGCTCTGTATAATGCTGCACCCCCCTACCTCTCCTCTCTTATCTCAGTCTATCGCCCAACCCGTGCTCTTAGATCCGCCAGTGATCTTAGATTAACCTCTACCCTAGTGCGGACCTCCCACTCGCGTCTCCAAGACTTCTCTAGAGCTGCACCAATTCTATGGAATGCTCTGCCCCGGACTATCAGACTAATACCTAACCTCCAAAGTTTCAAACGTGCTCTTAAAACCCATTTCTTTAGGCAAGCCTATAACACTCATTAACTGCATGAAGTTTTAACTCTTCTACTAACCCGTCCTGTGTCGTCCTCCCATCTGTTATCCAGCAACCAACAGGCACCAGACTTCTCTGCAGTCCCATTCACCCTGGACCTGGTATATAAGATGACGGCTGAGTGTTTCAAGCGACAGCAATTCCATTTATTATATTTTTTTCTATTCCCTAAGAAGAATGGCTTGACCATTAAATATTCTTTTACCTCGTGTTACCCCATCATCTTCATAAACCGTAAGCTCTGGCGAGCAGGGACCTCACTCCTGTTGTTCCATACAAATGTTGTGCTCTGTTACATTACATTTGTATTTGTTTCCTATGATTTGTAAAGCGCTACGGAATATGATGGCGCTATATAAATAAAGATTATTATTATTATTATTATGGAGGCAGTGAACTAGTAGTAGATTAAAGGTGCTGCAACTATGTTAGTTGGATCTTGGGATGGAGCTGGCGCTCTGCAGCCAGGCGAGCTTTCGCCAATCCAAGCCCCTGTCTCTAGGCTACTCCCCAAACAGCACTTCTAAGAACCTTTTGTATAAGATCAAGTGTAGTAGCGTTCTTATAAGTTTAGGATATGGCGGGTGAGGGGAATGTAAACAGATGCGCAAGAAGCGCTGAAATAATATCCCTAAATGGTAAAAGTTTGCAAGTATATTTTGTGGATTACACAGCAGGGTGGCGACAAAGTTAACAACTTTGATGTGGAATGCCCTGTAATAGCTCTTGGGCGGTGTGCCTTTTATCGCCTAGGCTCAGCAGTTTCAGCACCGCCTGCTGTCGCTTAGCGACGGCACTGCTGCTGTGCCTAGAGCTACCGACTGATGGCGCCATGCCCACGGATGGTAATTCGGAGGAGGAGGAGGTGGAGGAGGGGTGGGAGGAGGTATAGTAGGCCTTTGAGACCTGGACCGAGGTAGGCCCCGCAATTCTCTGCGTCGGCAGTATATGACCAGCCCCAGGGTCAGACTCGGTCCCAGCCTGCACCAAGTTAAGTGTAGTAGCGTTCTTATAAGTTTGGGATATGGCGGGTGAGGGGAATGTAAACAGATGCGCAAGAAGCGCATGATGCGCATGGAGCTGGCG
>WNYA01000575.1:62721-139400 GCA_019512145.1 Engystomops pustulosus
GATGCGCATGGAGCTGGCGCTCCGCTGCCAGGCGAGCTTTCGCCAATTCAAGCCCCTGTCTCTAGGCTACTCCCCAAACAGCACTTCTAAGAACCTTTTGTATAAGATCAAGTGTAGTAGCGTTCTTATAAGTTTAGGATATGCCGGGTGAGGGGAATGTAAACAGATGCGCAAGAAGCGCTGAAATAATATCCCTAAATGGTAAAAGTTTGCCAGTATATTTTGTGGATAACACAGCAGGGTGGCGACAAAGTTAACAACTTTGATGTGGAATCCATGAAAACAACCCAAATTTCTGCCTGACACACCTCGTTTGATAAAGGGACGATGTATGGAGGCAGCTATATGGACGACTTTTGGAGGTAGCAATGGAGACAACGTGTGGAGGCTGCTATGGAGACAATTTAATTTGGATAGTGCCTGTATGTGGCAGTCCCAAACATTTTTCAAACCAGAGGAGCAGGTAGGTGGCCCTCCAGTAAAATGGAATAGATTGAGTGCCTGTATGTGGCAGTCCCAAAAATTTTTCAAACCAGAGGAGCAGGTAGGTGGCCCTCCAGTAAAATGGAATAGATTGAGTGCCTGTATGTGGCAGTCCAAAAAAATTTTCAAACCAGAGGAGCAGGTAGGTGGCCCTCCAGAAAAATTGAATAGTTTGAGTGCCTGTATGTGGCACTCCCAAAAATTGTTTAAAACAGAGGAGCAGGTAGGTGGGGCCCTCCAAAAAATTGAATAGATGAGTGCCGGTATTTGCAGTCCACAATTTTTCAAACCAGAGGAGCCAGGTAGTGGCCCGTCCAGTAAAATAGGAATCATATGAGTGCCTGTATGTGGCAGTGCCCAAAAGTTTAAATTAAACCAGAGAGAGTCAGGTAGGAGGTGAGCCCTCCGAAAAATTGATAGACTTGATTGCCTTTATGGGTGGCGAATCCAAAAGTAAAAATATGGTTCTTTTAAAACCGAGGACTACGGGGTAAGGGCCCTACCAGAAAAAATGGAAATAGATTGAGTGCCTGTGTAGTGGCACACAACCAAAAAATTGTTCATAAACACAGGAGCCAGGAGTCGGTGGAGCCTCCCCGAAAAATTGAATCGATTGAGTGCTGTTTGGGCCTCACCTGGTGGAGATTGGAAATTCTGAGAAATCCAGCCTTTATTCATTTGAATAAGCGTCAGCCTGTCAGCGCTGTCAGTCGACAGGCGTGTACGCTTATCTGTGATGATGCCACCAGCTGCACTGAAAACCCGCTCGGACAAGACGATAGCGGCAGGGCAGGCAAGAACCTCCAAGGCGTACAGCGCCAGTTCGTGGACGGCGGGAGCTGCCATTTTCTCGAGCGGGCGAAGTATTCGTCCGAGCAACGAGCAGTTTCGAGTACCCTAATGCTCGACCGAGCATCAAGCTCGGACGAGCATGTTCGCTCATCTCTAGTCTCGATCCTATGATTTATAGCTGTAACTTTGGCTAGACGCGTTTCCTCGACCGAGCATCAAGCTCGGACGAGCATGTTCGCTCATCTCTAGTCTCGATCCTATGATTTATAGCTGTAACTTTGGCTAGACGCGTTTCAGAGCAAACAGCTCTTTCCTCAGTAGCCTTTATGAACCTCCTTGTCTTTTCCTCTTTATATAAAAGTGTTCAGGGTGTTTTAGAAAACCTGCCCCAGATACCTTGAACTAGAACAAAAATTTTGTTTGGCTGGAAACTGTGGACTGGATTTTGGTGACATGTCTTTGTCAGAAAAAATTGTTATTTGAATTATATTATGCAGCGAATATGTGCATTCATGTTCTCTTGAACACTGAGATGTTTGTTTTGGAGACAATATAAGATAACAGGACACTTGGTGAGCTACAGAAACAAGTGTAAACAATATATTTGAAGCTAAATTTAACCCCTTAATGACCGCCCTATCGGGTTTTTACGGCGGTCATTAAGGGTACTTCTTCTGATGCGACGCCTTTCTACGGCGCCGCGTCAGAAGAAGATTTCGGGACATCGGGTCAGTATAGTGCCGGTGTCGGGCTGTGATATCACAGCCCAGACCCGGCACTAACACCCGGGATCGGAAAAACTCAGATCCCGGGTGTTTAACCCCTTACACGCCGTGGTCAAGCATGACCGCGGCGTGTAAGCGTGTCCCCCGTGGATCGGACCCCCCCGGTGTGCTTACCGGGGGATCCGATCCCTCCTGCCGCTGCCCCGGGTCCCGACGAGTGACCCGAGGCTGTCGGCTCCTCTTCTCTGCGCAGCATGCTCAGTTACTTACACTATACACTGCAATACAAGTGTATTGCAGTGTAAAGGCTTGAATAAGCAATCGGATGATCGCTTATTCAAGCCAAGAAGTAGAAAATGTAAAAAAGTTAAAAAAAAAAAATTTAAACTTTTTATAATATAATTAAATAAATAAATAAAATAAAAGTCCCATAATCTCCCCAGTAACACATAAAATGCATATACAGTAAATAAAACACAAAAACACGTACATATTTGGTATCACCGCGTCCGTATTAATCTGTACAATAAATCTAAATCAATATTGAAACCGCTCGGTGAACTACGTAAAAAAAAAACTCAGAAAACTTCCCATAATATACAATTTTTCATCAAACACCATCACAAAAAATGTTCTAAAAAGTGATCAAAAAAAGTTACGTTCCCTAATATGATACAACTGAAAAGAACAACTGTTTTCGCAAAAAATAAGCCTTCAACCAGATCTGACAACAGAAAATACAGAAGTTATGGCCCTGAAAAGTTGTCAATAGTAAAAACAATGCGATTTTCTCCAATATCGGTTTTGCTCAGGAAAATTAAGCAAAAATAAGGAAAACTATATAAATGAGGTATCACCGCAATCGTAGTGAACCAGAGAATAAAGATAAAATATTATTTTTTACATTACGGTGAGTGGGGGAAAAAAATGCTAACAATCCCAAATAAAAATTGATGATTTTGTTTGTGTCCCCCTTGAAATAGTTAATAAAATCTCATGAATAAGCTTTAGACTCCCAAAATAAATTATCTATACATTGTATCTCATCCCATAAAAAATAAGCCCTCATATGTTTGTATTACCAAAAAAAATAAAAATGTATAGGTCGTACAATGTGACAATACAAATCTGCTGTGAATGGCGCCTCCATTCATTCTATACTCGGCCGTGCGCCCGTACAGCAGTTTACCACCACATATGGGGTATCAGTACACTCGGGAGGAATTGGGCATCAAACGTTGCAGTGCGTTTCATCATTTAATTTATTCTGAAACTGTCAGTTTTGGCCTAAATGAATGTATTTTCCAAAAAAATTCAATAGTTTCTAAATCACAGGTCCATATTTTTTAACCCATGTGAAACACTTAAAGGGTTAATAGACTTAATAGAAGTTGTTTTACATACATTGAGGGGTGAAGTTTCTATAGTGGGGTAATTTATGGGGTGTTACTATTATTAAGGCCTCTCAAAGTCACCTGAAAGCTGAGTTTTCCCTCAAAATGTGAGTTTTGGCAATTTTCATGAAAATAAGAAAAATCGCACCTAAAGTTCTGCGCCTCATAACATCCTAGAAAAGTGAGAGGAAGCATAAAATATCATCCCAACATAAAGCAGATATTCTGTAAATGTTAATAATCAAACTTTTTGGGTAGTTTTACATCTTGTCTGGAAACCAGAACATTTCAAACTTGGAAAATGAAGAATTTTTACAAACTTTTGCCAAATTTTCACTTTTTTTCAGAACGAAATGCAAAACTTATCACTTACATTTTATAACTAACATGAAGTACAATGTGTCACGAGAAAACACTCTCAAAATCACCGGGATATGTTAAAGCGTTCCGAAGTTATAACCAATTATCGTGAGACATGTCAGATTTGAAAAATTGAGTCTGGTCATTGAGCTGAAAACTAGTGTCGGTGATAAGGGGTTAAACAGTAACTCTTAGTGGGCTAAAGAGACCGATATATTTAGTGTGTTCAAAATTTCAATTCATACAAAATTATTTAAGACATCTATTGTGAAGATGTTCCATTTGTATAGATGAATCCATATTCGTACAAGGTATACAGTATGAATCATTTACATAAACATGTACCTTGGAGCGCCATTGCGCAACACACGCGGCGGTGGAGACGCCAAAGTGTACCCAGCCCACACTGCCTTCCATTATTCTCCATTGCGAAGAAACTTTGTCTAATATGAAAGCAACCTAGAACCGTCTAACCGTGAGTGTATGACTACAGTCATTTAAAATTACCTGTCATTTATACTGGTCCGATCCGATTTTTAGCCTTACAATGCAGATATAGGGCCTCCCGGATACCTACCTCTCATACCCTTCAAAGAGATATCACCTTTTCCTCTCCATTTTTTAACTTAAAATACATTTTTGACATATCTCTAAAGCGTCTTTTTTGTCTTTTTGTTACAAAGACCAACTTTTAACACAGACGTCTGTAGGTCTCGTTTTTATATCTGTATGTTTTTTGATGTACAAATAAATATTAATTTATTTAAGAAATCCGGAACCTTCCTTATTAGTGCCCACCTACACTTATACTTTATGCAATAGCTTTGACCTTTTCCCATTGGGTGTTTTAGGGATAAGGTGGTAGCACATAAGGACGGCTAGATAAATTTGATAAGTGCCACTAAATCTCTCATTCTCATTCCAGTAATTGTCTGTCTCAGGCACTCTCATACCTGTGACTGTCTGTCTTGGGCAGTCTCATTCCAGTGACTGTCTCAGGCACTCTCAATTCAGTGGCTGTCTGTCTCGGGCACTCTCATTCCAATGATTGTCTGGCTTGTGCACTCTCATTCCAGTGACTGTCTGTCTCGGGCTCTCTTATTCCAGTGGCTGTCTTTCTTGGGCATACTCATTCCAGTGACTTTCTGTCTTGGGCTCTCTCATTCCAGTGACTGTCTGTCTTGTGCACTCTTATTCCAGTGACTGTCTGTCTCGGGCACTCTCATTCCAGTGACTGTCTGTCTTGGGCACTCTCATTCCAGTGACTGTCTGTCTTGTGCACTCTCATTTCAGTGACTGTCGGTCTTGGGAACTCTAATTCTAGTGACTGTCAGTGTCAGGCACACACGTTCCAGTGTCTGTCTGTGTCTCTGACACTCTCATTCCAGCCACTGTCTCTGTCTCCGACTGTCACTTTGTCTATGGAGAGATTTATCAGAACTGCTCTAGTTGCTCATGGCAACCAATCAGAGCTCAAGTTTCATTTTTGCACAGCTGTTTATAAAGTGACAGCTGATTTCTAATTGGTTTCCATGGGCAACTTGAACAGTTTTACCTAAACTTCTGATAAATCTCCCCCTTTCTCTGTATCCCTCTCCATTTTACCTCACACATAAGTTGTCTTATATTATTGCCTATAGTAACCAATCACAGCTCAGAGCTCATATTAATGACCTGTGGCAGAGCAGCAACCAATCACGGCTCAGCTTCCAACTGCCACAGCAGCAGCAGCAGCAGCAGACAATGGCTCCTGTAATATGGTGGGTAATAAGTGGATTTAGGAAAGTGTGGGGTAAAAATTTCGGCTCAAAACGTGGTCTAAGAGCGTTCCCTGAGTCACAGGCAACAACTGTGCAAAATTTGGTGATTGAAAATGCAACGCTGCAGATGCCTTTACCATATATACATACATACATACTTACATACATACATACATACATGCACATACACACATACACACATACATACACAATAGGTTTGCATTCAGTTCTCTTGAACACTGAGATGTTTTGTTTTGGAGACAATATAGAATAACAGACACTTGGTGAGCTACAGAAACAAGTGTAAACAATATATTTGACTAAAATTTAACCCCTTAATGACCGCCATCGGGTTTTTACGCGGTCATTAAGGGTAACTTCTTCTGATGCGACGCCTTTCTACGGCGCCGCGTCAGAAAAGATTTCGGGACATCGGGTCATAAGTGCCGGTGTCGGGCTGTGATATCACAGCCCAGACCCGGCACTAACACCCGGATCGGAAAAACTCAGATCCCGGGTGTTTAAAACCCTACAACACGCCGTGGTCAAGCATGACCGCGGCGTAAGCGTGTCCCCCGTGGATCGGACCCCCCCGGTGTGCTTACCGGGGGATCCGATCCCTCCTGCCGCTGCCCCGGGTCCCGACGAGTGACCCGAGGCTGTCGGCTCCTCTTCTCTGCGCAGCATGCTCAGTTACTTACACTATACACTGCAATACAAGTGTATTGCAGTGTAAAGGCTTGAATAAGCAATCGGATGATCGCTATTCAAGCCAAGAAGTAAAAATGTAAAAGTAAAAAAAAAAAAAATTTAAACTTTTTATAATATAATTAAATAATAAATAAAATAAATCCCATAATCTCCCCAGTAACACATAAAATGCATAACGTAAAAAAACACAAAAACACGTACATATTGGTATCACCGCGTCCGTATAATCTGTACAAATATCTAATCAATATTGAAACCGCTCGTGAACTACTGTAAAAAAAAACTCAGAAAACTTCCCAAATATACAATTTTTCATCAAACACCATCACAAAAAATGTTCTAAAAAGATCAAAAAATTTACGTTCCCTAATATGATACAACTGAAAGAACAACTGTTTTCGCAAAAAATAAGCCTTCAACCCAATCTGCCAACAGAAAATACAAAGTTATGGCCCTGAAAGTTGTCAATAGTAAACACAATGCGATTTTCTCCAATATCGGTTTTGCTCAGAAAATTAAGCAAAAATAGGAAAACTATATAAATGAGGTATCACCGCAATCGTAGTGAACCAGAGAATAAAGATAAAATATTTTTTTAACATTACGGTGAGTGGGGAAAAAAATTCTAACAATCCCAAATAAAAATTGATGATTTTGTTTGTGTCCCCCTTGAATAGTTAATAAATCTCATGAATAAGCTTTAGACTCCCAAAATATTATCTATATTGTATCTCATCCCATAAAAAATAAGCCCTCTATGTTTGTATTACCAAAAAAATAAAATGTATAGGTCGTACAATGTGACAATACAAATCTGCTGTGAATGGCGCCTCCATTCATTCTATACTCGGCCGTCCCCGTACAGCATTTCACCACCACATATGGGGTTATCAGTACACTCGGGAGGAATTGGGCATCAAACGTTGCAGTGCGTTTCATCATTTAATTTATTCTGAACTGTCAGTTTTGGCCTAAATGAATGTATTTCCTCCAAAAAAATTCAATAGTTTCTAAATCAGGTCCATATTTTTTAACCATGTGAAACACTTAAGGTTAATAGACTTAATAGAAGTTTTGTTTTACATACATTGAGGGTGAAGTTTCTATAGGTGGGGTAATTTAGGGGTGTTACTATTATTAAGGCCTCTCAAAGTCACCTGAAAGCTGAGTTTTCCCTCCTCAAATGTGAGTTTTGGCATTTTCATGAAAATAAGAAAAATCGCACCTAAAGTTTCTGCGCCTCATAACATCCTAGAAAAGTTGAGAGGAAGCATAAATACACCCAACATAAACGATATTCTGTAAATGTTAATAATCAAACTTTTGGGTAGTTTTACATCTTTGTCGGAAACCAGAACATTTCAAACTTGGAAAATGAAGAATTTTTACAAACTTTTGCCAAATTTTCACTTTTTTTCAGAACGAATGCAAAACTTATCACTTACATTTTATAACTAACATGAAGTACAATGTGTCACGAAAAACACTCTCAAAATCCCGGGATATTAAACGTTCCGAAGTTATAACCATTATCGTGAGACATTCAGATTTGAAAATTGAGAGTCTGGTCATTGAGCTGAAAACTAGTGTCGGTGATAAGGGGTTAAACAGTAACTCTTAGTGGGCTAAAGAGACCGATATATTTAGTGTGTTCAAAATTTCAATTCATACAATATTTAAGACATCATTGTGAAGATGTTCCATTTGTATAGATGAATCCATATTCGTACAAGGTATACGTATGAATCATTACATAACATGTACCTTGGAGCGCATTGCGCAACACACGCGGCGGTGGAGACGCCAAAGTGTACCCAGCCCACACTGCCTTCCATATTCTCCATTGCGAAGAAACTTTGTCTAATATGAAAGAACAACCTAGAACCTTCTAACCGTGAGTGCATGACTACAGTCATTTAAATTACCTGTCATTTATACTGGTCGATCCGATTTTTAGCCTTACATGCAGATATAGGGCCTCCCGGATACCTACCTCTCATACCCTTCAAGAGATATCACTTTTCCTCTCCATTTTTTTAACTTAAAATACATTTTTGACATATCTCTAAAGCGTCTTTTTTGTCTTTTTGTTACAAAGACAACTTTTAACACAGACGTCTGTAGGTCTCTTTTTTATATCTGTATGTTTTTGATGTACAAATAAATATTAATTTATTTAAGAAATCCGAACCTTCCTTATTAGTGCCCACCTACACTTATACTTTATGCAATAGCTTTGACCTTTTCCCATTGGGTGTTTTAGGGATAAGGTGGTAGCACATAAGGACGGCTAGATAAATTTGATAAGTGCCACTAAATCTCTCATTCTCTATTCCAGTAATTGTCTGTCTCAGGCACTCTCATACCTGTGACTGTCTGTCTGGGCATTCTCATTCCAGTGACTGTCTCAGGCACTCTCATTCAGTGGCTGTCTGTCTCGGGCACTCTCATTCCAATGATTTCTGGCTTGTGCACTCTCATTCAGTGACTGTCTGTCTCGGCTCTCTTATTCCAGTGGCTGTCTTTCTTGGGCATACTCATTCCAGTGACGGTCTGTCTTGGGCTCTCTTCATTCCAGTGACTGTCTGTCTTGTGCACTCTTATTCCAGTGACTGTCTGTCTCGGGCACTCTCATTCCAGTGACTGTCTGTCTTGGGCACTCTCATTCCAGTGACTGTCTGCTTGTGCACTCTCATTTCAGTGACTGTCGGTCTTGGGAACTCTAATTCTAGTGACTGTCAGTGTCAGGCACAACGTTCCAGTGTTGTCTGTGTCTCTGACACTCTCATTCCAGCCACTGTCTCTGTCTCCGACTGTCCACTTTGTCTATGGAGAGTTTACAGAACTGCTCTAGTTGCTCATGGCAACCAATCAGAGCTCAAGTTTCATTTTTGCACAGCTGTTTATAATGACAGCTGATTTCTAATTGGTTTCCATGGGCAACTTGAACAGTTTTACCTAACTTCTGATAAATCTCCCCTTTCTCTGTATCCCCTCCATTTTACCTCACACATAAGTTGTCTTATATTATTGCCTATAGTACACCATCACAGCTCAGAGCTCATATTAATGACCTGTGGCAGAGCAGCAACCAATCACGGCTCAGCTTCCAACTGCCACAGCAGCAGCAGCAGCAGCAGACAATGGCTCCTGTAATATGGTGGGTAATAAGTGGATTTAGGAAAGTGTGGGGTAAAAATTTCGGCTCAAAACGTGGTCTAAGAGCGTTCCCTGAGTCACAGGCACAACTGTGCAAATTTGGTGATTGAAAATGCAACGCTGCAGATGCCTTTACCATATATACATACATACATACTTACATACATACACACATACACACATACATACACACATACATACATACACACATACATACACACATACATACACACATACATACATACATACATACACATACATACATATACACACACACACATACATACATATACACATACATACATATACATACATACATACATATACATACATACACATACACATACATTCAGCTTTATATATTCTGATGTGAACTCCTGAATCCCTCCCTGCACCAAGTGCCGCTCACCACTGGTCCTGACAATGGCAGAATCAGTCATGTCCCAAAGCAAAGCAGAGACCAAAGGGCATAGAACAACATAGACTTTGGTGCAGAGAGCATAAGAGGGAGAAACAAAAGGTACGTTTTTTTAATTGTATTTATGTTCGCTCTGGGGTCTCCAGTATTATTATTGTCTGCTCTAGGGTGTCCATTGATATTTGTCTGCTCCTGGGTTATCCCTTATTATTTCACTGCTCTGATGGCTCCAAAACGATTATTATCTGCTCCAGGGTCACCCCCATTATTATTGTCTGTCCTGGGGGATTCTCCATTATTTGTCTATTCTCTGTGGTCTCCATTATTATTATTGTCTGTTCTGAGATCTCTAATATTTATTTTCCGCTTTGGACTTTCTTTGATTATTTATTGCCTGATCTGAGGTCTGTAATGATCATATAAATGCAGTATTTGGCTGCTGGGGTGGTATTTTGTGCTGTAATAAAAGATGTACACCCCTGATACTTAGAACCCAAACATGCAGATCATACAGTTCATGTAGAGCAGCGGTCCCCAACATTTTTGTATTTAGGGACCGGGGGCAACTAAAATTGCTTTCCAGGGACCAGTCATTAATCATGATCCCTTGGAACAAAAATGGTTGCCCCACAATTATCCCATCTCTAATCTCAACCCTTATAATGTGGCATTTCCAGCAGCCCTCCTCCCTAGCCCAGGCACCTAATTTTACCACAGAAAAACTGGAATTGCCTCGAGTATAAGCCCCCTTTAGAGAAATGTCCACAGCAGAGTCATTAATGGGAGAGGGGAGAAGATGTGCGGACCTTCTTTGAAAGGGGGGCTCTGGTGCATTTGGCCTACTTTTTATACCCCACCCACTATAGATGGCTAGCTGATCGCTGGTGGCACCATGTCTTGCACTTAAAATGTGGGCTACTCATCCTCATAAGCCCCCTCTTAACCTTCTTCCCCCAAACCCACCCTTCTTATGTCATGTCTGACTTCTATTTGGTTGCTCATGTTCAGTTAATAGTGTTTTTGTACATCATTGTTACACGTTAGGTATCGCCTTGTACCAACATGCAGTCATTACTGTGGGTATTGCTCTCACTTACCCTCCTGTACCCTCAGTCTCTGGACCTGTAATTGCACACTGGGAGTCATCTACTAGGGGCCCGAATCGCGTTTTTTACGGCGGGTTACCCGAATTTTTCCGTTTTGCGCCGATTTTCCCTGAATTGCCCCGGGTTTTTGGCGCACGCCATCTGATTGTGGCGCATCGGCGCCGGCGTGCACGCGAAGGAAATCGGGGGGGTGTGGCCGTATGAAAACCCGACAGATTTGGAAAAACCTCCGCATTTAAAAAAAAAAATGTGTCGCTTGACACGCGCTTACCTGCACCCGGCCAGGCTTAGTAAACTTCAGTGCATTCCGATGCAATTCAGCGCAGCAGCGACATCTCTCTGAAGTATTTTTATAAACCCCAGGCCTAGAGAATCAGCTTGGAAAAAGGGAATACTCTACACTACACTACAATGATCCAAGGAGGCGCAGCACCAAAATTTTGCTCCTCTGAAGGGTTGGTCCGGTACGTGCTTGTAGTGAGTCTTAGGGTGAGGCTACATGTACCTCTTTGATTCAGTTAAGAAGTACATGCTGTGCATGGGGGCACATGTGAAACGCATGTGATTGGTAACCAGCACCCCTGGACTAGTCATGAGAGTTCCCAAAGTGCAATAATCAGGTCCCGTTCAGGTTCATATGCAACATTACATGTTAGTTTCCACAGGGCACAAACCTGGACTTTAGACAGAAGTCCATGTTTGGATCACTTCCCAACAGTACAGTCCCCAATGGGTGCTGGCACCAACTGTGAGTGTTTTCCACAACCGGCCAATACATGCAGGCTGGTAGTTGTGAATAGCTCCCTCTCCAGGTCAGGAGCTGTTCAGGGGAGTCGCGAACCCTCTATGAAGGTTCTAGAATCTGGACATTATGTAATTGCAGATATAGATTCTGCTTAGAATGGCAAATGTTAAATAAGTGTATGATGTTATCCAATTATGTGGCTGTATTGTAAACTGGAGTATGATTGGAGAGGTGCTACCACCTGACCAAGAGGAGTATAAAACCCCAGTGCAGTGGGAGCACATGATCTTTGGCTGTCAGCTGTCTGTCCTCAGTCTCAGGTCTTAGCACATGGTCAGATTGAACAAAAAGACAGAGTGTGTAGCACACATTAAGTGCTGTCACAGAAGCCAATCCTAGGATCTCAGTCAGGAGACTCTAACCCAGAGCTGCAGCTTCCACAATTTGGACACAGCTCACTCTCAATTATCCCAGCCTGCATATCCCATCAGTCTGGTCCACTATTCCTGCGGCCCACTCTCCACGACCACTCTCGTATCAGAATACAGATCTGCTGTTTGACCATTCTGGCTTGTTGCCTGCTACCTGTTGTTCAATAAAGAACTGTGAGTTGATTTGCACAACGTTGGCTCTGTCTGATCCCTGGATATGGCAGTCTACCCCCACGGGCTTCCCCATCCATTAGCCAGGGACTTATCTTACAGACACTCAGGGGTTGCCCCAAGGAGAACCAGTACATTAGCCTCTCCCTCCATATTTCTTGCACACACCACCTGCTGGAGACCTGCCAGGCTGTAGGACAACCCTCCAGACCCGATACCAAGCACCGTGACATCAGTGTACCTAGACCGAAACCGCCAGCCACTCCGGTAGTCTGGGCCCCCGGCTGCCTCCTGGCCCCAAGAAAGGGCTGGGCCCCGGTGGGGGATGTTGCAAGTGGCGTCACGAACAGGATATTTACTTCCGTGCCTTATACTGACACTTTGAACTATCGTTTCTAAAGATTGTACTACCTAACCGTGCTGCCATCCGAGGTTAAGGGCCAAGTGATTGTGATCTGCAACATAGACTGTGTAATTTTATCGGCACGTGCTGTCAAACACCGCTCCAGCACCCACGAGATTTAATCGGCCATCTTGGATTCCGGCCCAGGTCGTGGCCGAAACTGCAGACCGGGTCCGCACCAGCCAGAGTGCTGACACGTGTGTCCTGCCACCGAAAAGGAGCACCGGTGATCCGTGCTGAGCACCTTCCACCTGCCGGATGTCTGCAAAGGAGATCATCGAGCTCCGCAGCTGTCCCGTCATCACGGCTGATCCTAAATGAGTAGCGCTGGGGAAATTAAGAGATTGTTTGCAAAGCTAGGTGTGTATTGGCTCAGCTCCCAGGGAATAGTGACTGCCTTAAAGGGACATGTCCCCATTACCGGCCATCGCCCATAGTAATGGGCATTGTTAAAGGGCACCTACCACCACAAATCTACCTATAAAGGTAGATTGGGTGGTAGGTGGATCAATGGGACGTGAGGATAGCCCTTTTAAGGGCTAATCCTCACGTCCCCACACTTTTTTGATAACTTTTATTATCCCTATATTCAAATTTACTTATGCGGCTACTGGGGCGTGGAGTAGCCGCATCTGAGGTTACACGAGGCGGCTACTCCACGCCATTTTATTCCCGAACCATGGTCCCTTTGAAAAATGCTCGGGTCTCCCATTGACTTCAATGGGGCTCGTTATTCGAGACGAGCACTCGAGCATCTGGAAAAGTTCGTCTCGAATAACGAGCACTCGAGCATTTTAGTGCTCGCTCATCTCTAATGTACACCCCTGATATATAGAACCCAGGGACCAGTCATTAACCATGATCCCTTGGAACAAAAATGGTTGCCCCGCAATTATTCCATATCTAATCCCAACCCTTATAATGTGGCATTTACAGCAGCCCTGGTCTATTGTTCTGTTGCCCCTCACACCTACATTACTCCGTAGCCCAGGCACCTAATTTTACCACAGAAAAACTGGAAATAACGTATTGCCTCGAGTATAAGCCCCCTTTAGAGAAATGTCCACAGCAGAGTCATTAATGGGGAGGGGAGAAGATGTGCGGACCTTCCTTTAAAGGGGGGCTCTGGTGAAATTTCACAAGATCTGGTCCATTTGGCCTACTTTTTATACCCCACCCACTATAGATGGCTAGCTGATCGCTGGTGGCACCATGTCTTGCACTTAAAATGTGGGCTACTCATCCTCATAAGCCCCCTCTTAACCCTCTTCCCCCAAACCCACCCTTCTTATGTCATGTCTGACTCTTATTTGGTTGCTCATGTTCAGTTAATAGCGTTTTTGTACATCATTGTTACACGTTATGTATCGCCTTGTACCAACATGCAGTCATTACTGTGGGTATTGCTCTCACTTACCCTCCTGTACCCTCAGTCTCTGGACCTGTAATTGCACACTGGGAGTCATTTACTAAGGGCCCGAATCGCGCTTACCTGCGCCTGGCCTAGCTTGGTAAACTTCAGTGCATTCCGATGGAATTCAGCGCAGCAGCGACATCTCTCTGAAGTATTTTTATACACCCCAGGCCTAGAGAATCAGCTTGGAAAAAGGGAATACTCTACACTACACTACAATGATCCAAGGAGGCGCAGCACCAAAATTTTGCTCCTCTGAAGGGTTGGTCCGCTACGTGCCTGAAGTGAGTCTTAGGGTGAGGCTGCATGTACCTCTTTGATTCAGTTAAGAAGTACATGCTGTACATGGGGGCACATGTGAAACGCTGTTATTGGTAACCAGCACCCCTGGAATAGTCATGAGAGGACCCAAAGTGCAATAATCAGGTCCCGTTCAGGTTCATATGCAACATTACATGTTCGTTTCCACAGAGCACAAACCTGGACTTTAGACAGAAGTCCATGTTTGGATCACTTCCCAACAGTACAGTCCTCAATGGGTGCTGGCACCAACTGTGAGTGTTTTCCTTTACAACACCCCTGCCAATACATAGGCAGGCTGGTAGTTGTGCATAGCTCCCTCTCCAGGTCAGGAGCTGTTCAGGGGAATCACGAACCCTCTATGAAGGTTCTAGAATCTGGACATTATGTAATTGCAGATATAGATTCTGCCTAGAATGGCAAATGTTAAATAAGTGTAAAATGTTATCCAATTATGTGGCTGTAATGGAAACTGGAGTATGATTGGAGAGGTGCTACCACCTGACCAAGAGGAGTATAAAACCCCTGTGCAGTGGGAGCACATGATCTTTGGCTGTCAGCTGTCTGTCCTCAGTCTCAGGTCTTAGCACATGGTCAGAGTGAACAGAGAGACAGAGTGTGTAGGACACATTTAGTGCTGTCACAGAAACCAATCCCAGGATCTTAGTCAGGAGACTCTAACCCAGAGAGGCAGCTTCCACAATTTGGACACAGCTCGCTCTCAATTATCCCAGCCTGCATATCCCATCAGTCTGGTCCACTATTCCTGCGGACCACTCTCCATGACCACTCTAGTATCATAATCCAGATCTGCTGTTTGACCATTCTGGCTCGTTGCCTGCTACCTGTTGTTCAATAAAGAACTTTGAGTTGATTTGCACAACGTTGGCTCTGTCTGATCCCTGGATATGGCAGTCTACCACCATGGGCTTCCCCATCCATTACCCAGGGACTTATCTTACAGACACTCAGGGGTTGCCCCAAGGAGAACCAGTACATCAACCTCTCCCTCCATATTTCTTGCACACACCACCTGCTGGAGACCTGCCAGGCTGTAGGACAACCCTCCAGACCCGATACCAAGCACCGTGACATCAGCATACCTAGGCCAAAACCGCCAGCCACTCCGGTAGTTTGGGCCCCCGGCTGCCTCCAGGCCCCAAGAAAGGGCTAGGCCCCGGTGTTGCAAGTGGCGTCACGAACAGGATATTTACTTCCGTGTGTTATACTGACACTTTGAACTATTGTTTCTAAAGATTGTACTACCTAACCGTGCTGCCATCCGAGGTTAAGGGCCAAGTGATTGTGATCTGCAAAATAGACTGTGTAATTTTATCGGCACGTGCTGTCAAACACCGCTCCAGCACCCACGAGATTTAATCAGCCATCTTGGATTCCGGCCAGGTCATGGCCGAACCTGCAGACCGGGTGTGCACCAGCCAGAGTGCTGACACGTGTGTCCTGCCTCCGAAAAGGAGCACCGGTGATCCGTGCTAAGCACCTTCTACCTGCCGGATGTCTGGAAAGGAGATCATCGAGCACCGCAGCTGTCCCGTCATCGCGGCTGATCCTAAATGAGTAGCGCTGGGGAAATTAAAGGGGGTAGAGATTGTTTGCAAAGCTAGGTGTATATTGGTTCAGCTCCCAGGGAATAGTGACTGCCTTAAAGGGTCATGTCCCCATTACCGGCCATCGCCCATAGCAATGGACATTGTTAAGCCTTCAAGCCCCTCGTACTCAGAAAGAGGACACTAAGCTGGAGCACCTCCTGTCACCCGGGCCCTCCTAAGGCTATCAGAGAATGCCAAACATCCCAGAAAGTCCATCCAATTCTACTGCAACCAGTGCCACCACAGTTGCCCCACTATAAAGGAAGTTACATACTCCCTCCAAATTTAGAGCTAAGATGCTAGCTACCTTCACTCTGTACCCGCTCACAGAAGAACAGAAAGCGGGGATTCTAACCGGGCAGTTAGAGGGACCCACTCTCCGGGAAGTCAAGTCTTGGCCCTGAGCGGAACGCCAGAATGTGGCCCAAATCCTCAATAGGCTGCGCACCACCTTTGAAAAGTATACTGCCTCTGAGCTGAACAGAAATTCTTTAGGAAAAGACAGAAGCCCCAAGAATCTCTTAAGAGACTTTGCCCTTTCCCTACAGGTAAACATGGAAGGCGATCATCCGCCTTGACCCTAAAGAGGCTGAAAATTCCAACCAAACCCTGCGGGAACAATTTATTAATGGGCTACTGGATAGGCATCATAAATGCCAGTTAAAAATGCTGTATCTTCAACACGCCCAGGCTTCCTTTCTTGAGTTCAAGGAGATTGCCATTGACATCTTGGGAGAACGCCTTCCTGCTGAACCTCAGCAGGAGTCAGAGCCGGTGGATCTGGAAGTTGCTGCACTAGCCTTTCCTCTAGCGCAGTTGCAAGTAGCTGCCCCATTCAGGGGGAAAAAGCCACCTCATAGTTCCTTACAGCCAGCCACTCCCCATGACTCTCAGGCCAAACAGCATCCGACTACAGCAAAATCCCTGAACACCTCGAGTGTGAATGTCATCGGTTAAGCAACAATCCTTGAAGCTAAGGGACGACCTCCAAGGGAAGAACCTCTAAGTCCCCAGGCTTCCACTGGGATGCCGAGGTTTGTGGGGACTCGCCCCATGGTTCCTGTGGCCATCAATGAAGTAATACTACCGGCCTTAATTGATACTGGCTCTCAAGTGACCACCATCCGCAGTGCTACCTTTGAGAAACGCCGAAGAGGAGCATACCTGTTACAGTCTCCAACGGCCTATTTGAACATTATTGCTACTAATGAGAAAACTGTACCCATCCATGGCTACTGGGAACCCACAGTAATCATCGGAGATACCGAGTTAAGCAGTTCTGGAGGCTCTCCAGATGACCAGTGATTCTTGGAAGGTGATTCAAGAGACCATGCAAGTCCTCGTGGCACAACAGAAGTTTGCCGGCCCCAACGGAGAAATTTGGAGAGTCCAGATCAAAGATCCTCAACCTGTCCACCTTCAACCTGGGACCGGGCCTGCATGGGTGTTCAAGGTCAAGACTACCAGGCCATGGTAGAACCTCTATCAGCTGATGAAGACCTACCCCTTCTGATAGCCAGGAGCCATACACAGTATCTCGAGAACAAGTACCCATCAGACAACTAAATGTGGGGGGCTCCCCAGTGGATCTGAGAAGATACCAAGCTGTAGCCACTCTCTTCAGCATCCATCCTGAAGACTTAGTGGAAACCTCCCTGTCTGCCTCCCAATAGGTTAACCAAAGTACTGAAGGTGAGCCTGCCGAGCAATCCTGGTGGCCTGAGCTCAATATTGGAGAAGACAATGGGGCACATTTACTTACCCGGCCCATTCGCGATCCAGCGGCGCATTCTCTGCACAGGATTCGGGTCCGGCCGGGATTTATGAAGGTAGTTCCTCCGCCGTCCACCAGGTGGCGCTGCTGCGCTGAAAATCATCTCAACGTGCCGGAATGCACCACCTCGGACCAGGTGAAGGTAAGCGCTTCCCGAGCAACACTTTTTCGGTTTTTAAATGCGGCGGTTTTTCCGAATACGTCGGGTTTTCGTTCGGCCACGCCCCCCGATTTCCGTCGCGTGCATGCCAGCGCCGATGCGCCACAATCCGATCGCGTGCGCCAAAATCCCGGGGCAATTCAGGTACAATCGGCGCAAATCGGAAATATTCGGGTAACACGTCGGGAAAACGCGAATCGGGCCCTTAGTAAATGACCCCCAATATCACTCCTGCAGACCAAGTACACAGTATCCTGGAAGTCGTCATGCAGCACCACCAGGCCTTCAGCAAACATCTGCTGGACTTTGGGCAGACTACTGTGATCCACCACACCATCGTTACTGGCTCTAATCCTCCTATCAAGGAGAGTTATTGGCCATTTCTTCCAGCCCGTTAACAAGAGGTGAAGAGGCTGGTACAAGAGATGAAGACAGCCAATGTTATCCAAGAGAGCCACAGCCTGTAGGCTGCCCTCCTCGTCCTTGTGAAGAAGAAGGCTGGAACCCTTTGCTTCTGTGTTGACTACAAAAAGATCAACAATATCACCCACAATGGCGCCTATCCGCAGCCTTGAATCGAGGAACCCCTTGCAGCCGTAGGGTTGGCTGCCTTCTTCTCCACCCTTGATCTGATCAGTGGCTGCTGGCAATCCGCCATGGCATCTGAAGATATGGAAAAGACGGCCTTCACCACCCCAATGGGCCTGATTGAGTTCAACAACATACCCTATGCCAGTGATGGCTAACCTATGGCACTGGTGCCAGAGGTGGCACTCAGAGCCCTTTCTGTGGGCACTCAGGCCATCACCAGAGATGACTCCAGGTATCTTCCAGCAGTCCCAGACAGCCCAGAACTTGCTGTGCACAGAGCTATTTTAAAGTGACAGCGCTACCTGGGGCTATTTTCTGCTTTATTGGTGTCCTCAGGTGCTGGTATCAATGAAAACTGTGACAGAGAAGGGAGTATAAATCACAAATTAAATTTCTGTGTTGGCACTTTGCGATAAATAAGCAGGTCTTTGTTGTAGTTTGGGCACTCGGTCTCTAAAAGGTTTGCCATCACTGCCCTATGCAATGCCCCGAGCACGTTCCAGTGGTTAATGGATAGATGTTTGGGACATTGAAACTTCAAGACCCTCCTACTATACTTGGACAATATCATCATCTGCTCCAAGACCTATGAGGATCACCTCCAACATCTGGCTGAAGTCTTCCAAATTCTGACCCAGCATGGGCTGAAGGTTAAGCAGTCTAAGTGCCATCTGTTACAGCCTAGTGTAAAATACCTAGGACATGTGGTGAACGCTGATGTAATTGAGCCAGACCTAGAGAAGTTCGCAGCTGTCCATAAATGACCTACCCCCATCTACCATCCGGTATGTCAAGAGCTTAGTTGAATTTGCCAGCTACTATAGGCAGTTTATCCCGAAGTTTGCCCAGCTAGCAGCACCCCTGCAAGAACTTCTAAAGGGACTCCCTAAAGACGGCCAATGGTCACAAGCGCCCTTCGACTGGACAGTAGAACGAGAAGCTGCATTCCAGATGCTAAAACAAAGGCTGACTGAGCCTCAGGTGCTAGGATATACAGAATATAATCTGCCTTTTATACTGTACACTGATAACAGCAAACAGGGTCTAGTGGCAGAATGGAACTGAAAGGAACAGAACCACCAGAAATACTGATCATTCAAGTTGGAGTTCCTGGCATTAGTCTGGGCTGTGACCAAAAAGTTCAAAGACTATCTGTTTGCTTCCTTCTTGACCGTCTTCACAGACAACAACCACTTGGCAAATCTGAATCCCGCCCAGCTTGGAGCACTGGAGCAGTGGTGGGTCTCCAGACTGGCCAACTTTAACTTCACCATCAAGTATTGGGATGGCAAAATCAATGACAATGCCGATGCTCTGTTCCGTCTCCCTGACCAGAGGAATGGACTCTCCATGGATGCTCAGTGGGAAGACATTAATGCCCACTTCATCCATCAAGATGCCCAGAGAGTTTACTCCTTGCCCCCTGAAGCGTCACCTGCTCCACATCAAGAAGAGTCTGTGCCACTCGCAGAGAAGGATCTCTGGTTGAGTCTTCATGCCGATAGCCGTGCAATAGGAGAATTGATGAACTATCTCTCTAGTGGGCGAGTGCCTGAAAGAATCCGTCGGCGCAGGGCTGGCAGGGAATTGTCCCAACTGTGGCGCCAGAGGAAGACTCTAAGTATGCATGAGGACCTGCTCAAGAGAAGAACTCTGGATCCCATCATTTATGACTGACTGTACCAGATCATGATCCCTAGGATGCATGCCAAGATAGTGCTCAATATGTATCACGACCAGTCCGGACACTTTGGCGCTCAAAGACTGAAACTACCCTCAAAAAGGAGTTTTACTGAGTGAACATGAAACCCGACATCGAGGCCTGGTGTCAGAAGTTCCCATCCTGTGCCATCACTCGGGGAAAGCGACATAATCAAAGGGCTCCTCTACACCCCATTGTGAGCCAACGCCCTCTGGAGATTGTGGCCATAGACTACATGAAGCTGATGTCCAGCAGGTCCACTCATACATATGCATATGGTATAATGGTCTATAATAGACCATTATACCAAATTTGGAGTAGCAGTGCCAGTCAGAGACTTGTCTGCAAGAACGACTGCGGCAGTCCTGTTGAAGAGTTTCATCCTCCCATATGACTGTCCGGATAAAATCCTAATGGACCAGGGGACGGTGTTTGAATCCCATATGTTCCAAGAACTGTGTACCCTCTATGGCAGTAAAAAGTTGAGGACCACAGCCTACCACACGCAGGGTAACAAACTTTGTGAGAAAATGAAGCAGACACTCATCAACATGTTGAGAACTCTGACCCTTGTAAATAGGGCTGACTGGCCGAAGCTGCTACCGGAGCTGGTATATCTATACAACAACACCACCCATTGCTCTACCAGATACACCCCATACTATCTCATGCTCGGGAGGCATGGCCATCTCTCTGCTGATATGGCCTTGGACATGGAAGCCCCTGACTCCCAGTCTCTGCTCCCCCAAACTGATTGGGTCCAGGAACACCAGAGGCGCCTGGTGAATGCCAGGGAAATTGTGCATCTATGGGTAGAGGAGGCCCGGGACAAACAAAAGAGAGTCTTTGATCACCATGCCTTTGCAGAGCCTCTTGCCCCGTGGGAATGAGTGTGGCTATGGAACAACCATCCCACCAGTAAATTAGATGGACGTTGGGATAGTTAGGGACAGTCTCTTTCCTGAAGTCTACGAGATTTCAAGAGGAGACCGTCCAATATTCCGGGTACAGGAACTGGCTTAAGAGATGTCTTTGACCCTTCACCTCTGTGTCAAGTCCCCTGATCTCACCACCCAGTCCAAGAAACCCCCTGTGTTCACCAACCTCCAGTTTTGTTGACCTTGTGCTGTTTTGTGCTATGGTCTCTACCCAAGTGAGAGCTACTCCGGAGAGGCCACCATCCCTGCAGTAGTCCCCGATACTGCTGCCCCTGTAGGATGACCTAGTTCCTGAACCTGTTGGCCCCATCGCACCCGGGGCACCTGCGTCTTCAGCTCCAGTGCCTGACTCTGAGGATGATGACAACAAGACAGTGATCTTTTCCCAACAGGCACTCCAGAGGTCTCAACAGGAGACAAGGGAAAGGCTCCTGCATACCTGCAGGAGCACTAGCTGTCCCAGCGCAAGGGTCGAAACCCCAAACCCTGTGGCTGACTCAGACTGTGAGTAATCCCCTGATGGGCTGAAGCCAATTATCTGCCTTGTAAATATTTTTTTGCAGATTTTTCTCCCAGTTGGACTGGGCCCATTATCCCTAAAGGGCCAGAGACTTTCCTGGATTCCCTTATTTATTACAAGAAACTCTTCTGAACTTCCCCCCAGTTGTGCTATAAAAGCCACCTTCTCTGCTGACACAGAGAAACTCCCTTCAACAAAGGACTGTGTCCCTCACCTCAGGAGGAGACCCTTTGTTTGATATTATTTCCCTGCTTTTTCCTGCATCAAAGACTGTGCCCAGAGGATGGACTCTGTCTACAAGAGCTCTCTGAGAGACTTATGTTGCTTAGTGTGGAAAATAACCTTTTTAAGAGCAATCAGAAAAGCGAGTGTGCAAGCTTGTTGGCAAGTGTGCATTGATCCTAAGTGTGTGCAGTGTCCAAAGTGGTTCGGCATGTTGTGGATCGGGTTATCAGATTACTGGGAGGGGCTGGTGAGGAACCAGCAGTCATGGTCCACATTGGCACTAATGACAAAGTAAAAGGTGGGTGGAAGGTCCTTAAAAATGATTTCAGGGATTAAGGCCATAAGCTCAGGGCAAGGACCTCAAAGGTAGTTTTCTCTGAAATATTACCTGTAGCACGTGCCACACCAGAAAGGCAGCGGGAGATAAGGGAGGTAAATAAGTGGCTCAAAAGTTGGTGTAAGAAGGAGGGCTTCGGGTTCATGGAGAACTGGGCTAACCTCGGCTGCAGGCTCTACGGTACGGATGGGCTGCATGTCAATGGGAAGGGTGCAGCTGTTTTGGGGGAAAAATGGCTAGAAGGTTGGAGGAGTGTTTAAACTAGAGACCTGGGGGGAGGGCAAATACACTTGTGCAGGATAAAAAGGCAGTGTAGATAGAGAGCTGGGAAGAGTCATAGTCGATGGGGGAGGTAGGGGGGCTGGAATGAGATTGGGGAATAAGAACAAAATGAATAGAGAACACCATATAAAGTGCATGTACAGAAATGCCAGAAGCCTTACAAACGAAATGGAGGAACTGGAACTCTTGATGTTGGAGTGGAAATATAATATAGTGGGTATCAGCGAGACATGGCTGGACAGTAGCTATGACTGGGCTGTTACTATAGATGGTTATAGTCTTTTTAGAAAAGATCGTATAAATTAAAAAGGGGGAGGAGTTTGTTTATATGTGAATTCTTGCCTCAAGCCTGTCCTGCGAGATGACATCGGTGAGGCAAATAAAAATGTGGAGTCCCTATGGGTGGAGATAAGGGGAGGGAAAAAGAATAATAAAATATTACTAGGGGTTTGTTATAAGGCCCCAAATATAATGGAGGCAGCAGAGGAAATGCTGATAAGTCAAATGGATGCGGCTTCAAAGCATGGTGAAGTACTTATCATGGGGGACTTCAATTACCCAGATATTGACAGGTCCTTCAAAGGCAGCAGGTTTTTGTCGACAACAAAAGACAATTACCTGTCTCAGCTAGTCCTGGAGCCAATAAGAGGGGGGGCACTGCAGGACCTTATCCTAGCCAACAGACCTGATAGGGTCAAGATTACAGGTTGGTGGGTACCTGGGTAATAGTGATCATAATATCATTGATTTTGTATTAAGCTTTACTAAGAGCGTTAGTGGAGGGGCAACGAACACTCTGAACTTCAGGAGGGCAAATTTTCAGCAACTAAGGGAAGATCTTATAGACATAGACTGGGACAATGTTCTCAAACACAAAAGCCCCCACACCCCCAAAAATGGAACTTTTTCTCATATATTCTAAAAAAAAACCTGTGAGAAACACATACCATATGGGAAAAAGCATAAGAGGAACAAGAAAAAGCCAATGTGGCTAACTATTCTTGTAAGGTGTTAAACCGCGATGGAAGCTATGAGGCATTACAGGATTATAGAGAGAAAAATAAATCCTATAAAAAGCAGATAAAGGCCGCAAAAATAGAGACCGAGAGAAATATTGCCAAGGAGAGCACAAATAATTCCAATTAATTTTCAAGTATATAAATGATAAGAAACTAAAAACGGAGAGTGTGGGCCCCCTTAGGAATAACATGGGGGTCATGGTGGAAGAAGATGAGGAAAGGGCCAATCTACTGAATGTTGCCTTCTTAACTGTCTTTACCCAGGAAAATCATGGTGGAAGACTAGATGAGTAATGACGTAAATTCTTTTTGGAATGCCAACAGTTTAACCCAGGAAGAGGTACGGCGCCGCCTCGCAACCACTAAGATAGATAAATAACCGGGGCCAGATGGCATACCCGGGTTCTGCATGAACTATGTACTGTGATAGCATGTCTATTTGAAGATTCACTGAGGACTGGTTATGTTCTACAGGACTGGCGCATAGCAAATGTGGTACCAATATACAAAAAAGAATCATAAAGCGATCCTAGAAACTACAGACCTGTGAGTCTAACTTCTGTGGTGGGGAAAATATTTGAGGGGTTTGTTAAAGATGCTATCCTGGAGTATTTCACTGTGCATAACCTTATAACCCAGCATCAGCATGGAAAATAAAAAGAAAATTTCGGGTCGCTCACCCAATCACCTAGTTGTCCTCCTGCACCTGTGACCTGTGGTGGTGCACGCCGTCAGATCCTTGACTGTTGAAATCCTCAAACTTTGCAAAAGATAGTGGTAGGCGGCACTCAGGAGAACCACACCGGAATAAGTGCAAGCATGTTCTTTTTATTGGGCTTCAGTCGTGCATCAGTACATGGATAAAAAGAACGCGTAAGATCGACGCGTTTCAACATTTAAAACGTCTTAGTCATGATCTACACAAAAATTTGTACAAAGTGACAGTTTAAATAAAAACACTTACCCAATCACCGGCCGGGAAAGAGGAGGCACGACCGGAAACAGCGGCATCACTGGAGAAACACACCTGAGCGGCTGCACTCCGTCCGCTGATGGCGCGCCTCCAATGATGACGTCATCTCCGGAGATCGGGTAATGATCACGTGCTCTCTTTCTCAGAAGGTTGGTACATTGGCTAAAAGCCAAGTGTAAACAGAGTATCCCTGTCTCAGTTCCTTCTGGTTGTTCAGATAGACTAGTCTTTTCTTCCAAGCTAAGTTCCCTAACTGAAAGACACTAAAGACTGGGTCTGTTCTCTGTATACACTATCTATTATAGCCCAAACAATGGCAATGTGTACTCCCATAGATTTACATTGAGTCCCCATAATATTCTATTGTAGGCAGGTTCTAAGGTGGTAAACAACTTTCCAGACAGCGCCTGTCGCTCTAATGGCTGTCTGCTTTTCTGGTAAACAAGTCTGTTTTTTTTACAGTAAAACATTTCTTACATAAAAAAAAATCTTCTATAGCTGCGGTAAATTACTAGTTTAGCTTTACTTAGAAATGTCTCAATGTTCATTAACCCTTTCTACAATACTAATAAACACTACAACACTATAGATTAATGCAAGTTAAACCTTGATGTAAAATAAAGTAAGCAGTACTGACTTTGTATAGGGGAAATAAGTTCAATGCTCCTCTGATTCAGGGCATTACACATGGGGCAGTCTTTAATGTAGACAACACCCCTTCCAAAATGACTGTGTATGGTGTCTGGTGCTATACTCTGGTGATGTGCACTATATATCTAGGGTACATTCAATCACAGTGAATGGGTTTCCAAAAAAGTTAGTAGCTAAGCATATACTATGGAGATGTGGAACTGTTCTTGGCCATCAGGGGACGCCTACTTTTAGCATATAGACTCTGATAGCTTCTCAAAGTCCCACAGTAAGACAAGACAAGAGATGACAGTATCTAGGCTTTTTCTGTCTTTTTTAAGACACATTTTTTGGCACCTTTTTGGGGACATTTTGTCAGAAAGACACATTTATCTTCTATTCCAAATCTCGCAATGGACCTTTATCATTTCAAACTGTCTCAAATTTGCAACATTTTTTGGCTCAAAAAACTCCAGACTAAACAATACTTAAGTAACACTTAGGAAATGGGAAGAAGTGACTTGAGACATTTGTGTGACATTTTTGAGACATTTGTAACAAATGTCTCAAAAAGATATCTTAAAAAAACTCCCCCATTTAACACAAGGAAAACAGTGAGATTCATAAATCACCAAAGAAGCAGATGGAAAAACGACAAAACCAAGCCAAAACAAACAGAGATAAGATAAATGACCCCCATTGTCCTATTACATGATGGTCTCCTCTGCCCCGGCTCTGACAATAGATGCGTCTCCTGTATGTACTGTACCTTGTATCCAGGTATCCCCGGCAGATGTAGGATTGGATGTGACCGCCGCTTATATAGTGTCTATGGTCCTGGGGGAGGCTCCGCAGAGAAGAAACATCTGTACAACATTAACAAGTCTCTTCGCGATGCTCCGGCTCGGGCGCATCTATGGAGAATTTGTCTTCTGGTTGTTATTTCTTCCTGTTTACGACCTATCTCTAACCTGTCATGTCATATAATTTTTTTACACTTTTTCATCACTAATTTCTAAGAACTTTCTATACATTTTTATTCATTCTTCTGTAAGTGGGGCTTTTTTGCAGCATAGTTTGCATTTATCAATGGAACCCTTTTAAATGTATATATTTTTAATTTTAATTTCTTAGTGTTTTGATTACTTTTATGCCCAGAAATGTATTTGTAAATCCTGAGTATTTGTGATGTCATATTTATAGAGAGATCATTTTTAAAGGAATTCTTCTGTCACAGGCGATGGAGCAGGACACCAGGTCCCAGGTATACAATGAACCCTGCACCGTGCATTATTCAATGGCTTAATGATTTTGCATTGACTGAGTGTTCCTTTAATGTTGCAGGTATAATTTCATTTGGTGGACTTAGTGTCTGCCATTGCAATCTCCAGTACACTGCAGAGCCCCCTTTATAGAATTGTCAACAGCAGAGCCCCCCTTTAGAGAAATGTCCACAGCAGAGCCTCCTTTAGGGAATTGTCAACAACAGAGCCCCCCTTTAGCGAAATGTCCACAGCAGAGCCCCCTTTAAAGAAATGTCCACAGCAGAGCCCCCTTTAAAGAAATGTGCACAGTAGAGCCTCTTTAATGAAATGCCCACAGCAGAGACCCCCTTTAGAGAAATATCCACAGCAGAGCCCCCTTTAATGAAATGTCCACAGCAGAGCCCCCCTTTAGAGAAATGTCCACAGCAGAGTCCTCCTTTAGATAATTGTCAACAACAGAGCCCCCCTTTAGAGAAATGTCCACAACAGAGCCCCCCTTTAAAGACATGTCCACAACAGAGGCCCCCTTTAAAAGACATGTCCACAACAGAGGCCCCCTTTAAAAGACATGTCCACAGCAGAGCCCCCTTTAATGAAATGTCCAGTGCAGAAACCTGTTAAACACTTTTTCAAACCCCGAAAAAGGTGCAAAGTCCGGTGAAAGTGCAGCAAGCGACCCTTGGTAAATGAGCCCCACTGGGGCACATTTACTTACCCGGTCCATTCGCGATCCTGCGGCGCGTTGTCCGACGTGAATTTGCGTCCTGCCGGGATTCACTAAGGTCGTGCGCCCGATATCCACTAGGCGTCGCTGCTGCGTCGAGGTCCGCCGGAGTTCATTATCTTCTTCCTGGTGCATGTAAGTGCGTGTCAAGTGACACAATTTTTTTTTTAAATACAGCGGTTTTTCCAAATTCGTTGGGTTTTCCGATGGCCACGCCCCACGGTTTCCGCCGCATGCAAGCCGGCACCGATGAGACACAATCTGATCGCATGCGCCAAAAACCCAGGGCAATTCTGCGCAATACAGTAAAATTCGGAAAACCCCTTGGAAATGCGCAATTCGGACCCTTAGTAAATGTGCCCCATTGTCTTGCACTTAAAGGGGCACATCTACTAAGGGTTTTCTGAATTTTACTGTTTTGCGATAAATTGCCCCGGGTTTTTGTCGCTTGACACGCACTTACCTGCGCCAGGAAGAGGATGGTGAGCTCTGGTGGACCACGGCGCAGTAGCGACACCTAGTGGATATCGGGCGCACGACCTTAGTGAATCCCGGCAAGCTCCGAATCCTCGTCGGACAACGCGCCGTGGGATCGCGACAGGACTGGGTAAGTAAATGAGCCCCAAAATCTGAGCGATCCTCCTACTCATCCCCATAAGCCCCCCTTAACCTCCTTCCCCCAAACCCACCCTTCCTTTGTCTTTTTTGTCTTTTCTTTGGTTGCTCATGTAAATACCGTATTTGAACATCATTGTTACACGTTGTGTGTCGCCTTATACCATCATGCAGTCATTACAGCGGTTAGTGCTCTCACTTACCCTCCTGTATCCTCAGTCTCTGGACCCGTAATTGCACATTTTCTTTGTAATAAAGGTCCGATACATTGTTATTGAACCATAATAAGGGGCCCATCTGTTTTTAATTTTGCCCTTGATCACAGCACCATAATTCTGCTGACAGGTTCCCTTGAACAATGGGGCAGATTTACTTACCCGGCCCATTCCCGATCCAGCGATGCGTTTTCTGCGGTGGATTCGGGTCTTCCGGCGATTTACTAAGGCAGTTCTGACGTCCACCAGGTGTCGCTGCTGCGCTGAAGTCCGCCGAGGTCCGCCGGAGTTCACGATCCTATTCTTGGTGAAGGTAAGCACGTGTCCAGCGACACTTTTTTTAAAAAAAATGCGGCGGTTTCTCCGAATCCGTCAGGTTTTCGTTCGGTCATGCCCCCCGCATGCATGCCGGCGCCAATGCGCCACAATCCGATCGCGTGCGCCAAAAACCTGGGGCAATTCAGGGAAAATCGGCGCAAATCGGAAATATTCGGGTAACACGTCGGGAAAACGCGAATCGGGCCCTTAGTAAATGACCCCCAATATCCGCTAAAAAGCTGCATAGGAATATTAAATGAGGTTTCATTTTCTCCTTGTAAACATACAGTTAACTACAGGCAGTCCCAACTTAAGGACACCCGACTTACAGACAACCCCTAGTTAAAGACGGACCTCTCTGCTCACTGTGACCTCTGGTGAAGTCTCTGGATGTTACTTTAGTCCCAGACTGCAATGATCAGCTGTAAGGTGTCTGTAATGAAGCTTTATTTATAATTCTTGGACCCTTGACAGCACAACATTTTGAAAATCCAATTGTCTCAGGGACAATAAAATCTGTCTGGAGGTACAGTTATAGTTGTCTTCTGCACCTGTGAGACCCATTCTTGGGTTAGAGCCTGGGTCCATCGGAGGGGCTCCTCCTGAGGACTTTCATCTCCTCATGGATTGTGATCAGGGCCCTAACTCCTCTTGAGGTCTTCCATCTCGTCATAGATGGTGATCAGGGCCCTAACTCCTCTTGTATCTCCTTATCGATTGTGAGCAGGACCCTGACTCTTCCTATTGAAGCCCTTATCTCAGTGCCATATGGGTAACAGATAGGTTATGGCAAATTATGGCTTCTAGCAGTCTAGGGGACTAGATATGGCTCCTTGTCTCCTGAAACTCCTCCTTTGTCTATAGCCGAATACTGTGAGATTGTGGTGAAGAAGAACAAATCTGCCTCGAATATCGATCCATGATAGCACAAACACAAAAACATTGATTATATAATAAAAGGCTTTTATTATGTTCTGTGTGATTATATTACATCTGCTGTTAGCTGTTTCGGCTGTGCTTTTTGTTAATTTTTATTCAATATACTGTACATAGTTATTAAAATATATACACATAATGTAAAAGTAAAAGATCCCAAAAGCCAAACCAATGTAGGAGGAGGGAAAAAGAGTGATAAATCCTAAAAATAATAAACTTTTCATTAATTGATAATGATGAGGATGAAAACTATTGGTTTAATTTAACTACTGGACTTGAATTCCAAAAGTTGCTTTATCGATCTAAACCAGTCAATTGAATTCACTATTAGAACCTACTTTCTAAAGACTTAAAATCTAGCTACAAAAAGAAGAATTTTTTATACACTTTGTAATGATTTTAGATTACAAACCCTGGTCTACAAACTCATACAAAGTGTGCAAATTTTATAATAAAATTAGTGATTTCCACCCATCTGTCTCCTGAAAACTCTGCCTTGGTTCATCAACAGTAAATTTGCTGTGATTAAAAGAAATTCTCCCCACTCTCGTTGCTGCCCTGCGTCATGTAAGAGAACCGATCCAATCACCTTCTGGACCGGGGCTTTGGTATGTTTGGTAAGTGTTCTGTTCTTTGCCTCTTGTACCTGTTTATTATGTCTTAATTCCATTTTTCTGGTATATTGGACCCTTTTTCCTGTTTCTCTGACTATCTGTTTTCCTAGTGATTTTATACCACTTTGTTCTCTTGGTTCGGAACCATATTTGGTGACTCTACCTCTCTGATTGTATTGTCTTGTCCTTGTCTCTGTACAGGGGAGGAACTACAAAGGTAGCAGCTTCTATGGGGCCCTCAGTGTCAGGGGGCCCATGGGAGCCGACCTGACACAATAAGGAATGGAGGATGTGCACAATTATATACATGTTATGCTGCACATGTGTGTATACATAAGTGTATAAATGTGTGGGAGTGAAGAACTGGGAGGGTATATATGATTGTATAAATGTGTGTCATTGTAACTCTCATTGGTGAGTATTCAAATATGTATGTTTTTTTAAGAATGGGGACAGGGCCCCACTGAGAAGTCTACTAAGGGGCCCTGCCTCTCCTAGTTACGCCCCTGCTTGCACTTTGGAAAAGGAATGGAACATTGACCAGTTGTCTGCTACCGCTTAGAGCTATTAGGCAGGGACAGATGGGAAGGGGATTTACTCTCAGGGCCCACTGTCTTTGACTGTTCGTTCCCAGACGTAACATAAGATAGAAATTACGTTTCTAAAAGGGTCAATTAAGGTTCATAAGAGGAAGAGTTTGATCTAATCAGATGAGGACAAACAAAGATCAGTACTGAGGTTTTCAAATATTTATATCATTCCAATTTAGATGAAAAGTAAAAAATCCTCTAAATATTTCTGACTTAAAGACATCCAGCTTTGGTATAAGTAAACCATATTACTTGATGAATAGAAAATGCATGTTTTACTTTTTCCAATTATTTGAAGACATTTAATAATGAATTTCATTTAGATTTATTTAAGTACAGTGCAAAATATTCCAAAATTGGGGGAAAAACACGATACAAAAATAACTTTGATAGAGCATGGACAATAATAGTGAAAAATATCACATATGGAATGTAAGAAAATACAAACCTTTGTCAGACACCCACATTATTGGCCATGTTTAAAGGAACGTGACATTTAATAGTTTTATCCCAGTTTTACAACATCTCAATATAAAGTCAAAACTCAAGATTACAGATCGAAAACCTTTCAACATATTTTCATGCAACTATACATGTCAGTAGCAAAATCTTATAGAAATTGGTGAAAATAATCGTCTTAGCTAAATTTGGTGCTTTGTACAGAGTATTGGTTCACCAAGACCTGACGTGGTCTTTACCATTCTGGCAAAGGGTTAACTTTTCAAAATTGAGTACGTCGTCCATATTTGCTAAATCGGACCAGTTTGTTGTCACCTGGATCTTGGTTGAACTAAAGAATAGATTCAACCCAACCCAATCAAGACTTACTACTAGTTGGAGTAGAAGAGTTTCCTTCTACTTCTTCTGCTTTTATTGGCTCTGTTTGCCACTGATAACAGGTATAGGTCCACAGCTCTTCTGTACATTAGTCATCTCAGGCCATATGTCTATTTTTTGTAAATAATGAATAACCCTGGACTCTATGGCATGTGTGCGGACTCCATATATCAGGGGGTTAAACAATGGTGGAACAATAATAGTAGTTACAGAGAGGAGAACATGGATGACAATGGGGAGGTTGATATTGCCCAACCGGTATCTGATAAAAACAAATAAGAAACCAACTAAATAAATGGAGAAGTTGAGTAGATGGGTGACCAGGGTGTGGACAGCTTTCTGTCGAGATTCTCCGGTGACTTTTAAGCAGACAACAAATATCTGCAGGTAGGAGAAAATGGTGACGAAGATGGTGATGCACAAGTAGACGGCAATCAAAGCGGCAGAGTAGAGTCGACTGACAGAGGAGTCCACACAGGAGAGGACAATCATGGACATATTGTCACAAAATATATTGTTGATTTTGTTTCCACAAAGAGGAAGCTTCCATGTGAGGAGCAGAGCTGTGAGGACAAGTATGAAGGTCACTATTAATGATCCAACACTGAGGGTGATGACCTTCTCATTGGTGATCAAGGTGCCATAACGAAGCGGGTGACAAACAGCCAAATACCGGTCATACGCCATTATGGTGATAGTGCTCAATTCATAGATAGCAAATAACATAAGACACACAGCTTGAGCGACGCAGTTACCATGAGTGATGGTCGTGGATGAGGTGATGAGGTCAACTATCAACTTGGGAAAAAATGATGAACTGCCGAAAATTCCATTAAGGACCAGATTACTGATGAGGATGTACATAGGTTCATGTAACCTTGTATCGGAGAATATGACAAGCACAATAATAATACTTAAGAATATGATGAATAAATATAGGACAATAGACAGGACACAGTACAGATACTTGAGTCCTTCCATCTCCACAAGTCCCAGGAGGACCAGATTTTTGCTGACGTTGAATTCGTTTTCCATGTTTTCTTCCTTTTTTCACACCAGAGAAGTTTAAACATAGGATCCTGAATATAAATATAAAAAAGATTTAAAGATCAAACATTGTAAAAAAAATCCACCTTAAACCAATCCTTCCAGTGAAGATCCAGATCACTTGGCTGATATCTGACTGTATCTTATGTATGGACATGGACGAGAAGACTTGGTAACTGTAGAAGACAATATTTCACGGAAATGCAGAAATTTTTATATAGAAATGTTTAACTTTGTTTAAATTTGGCCATAGGCAACAAAATAACCATAAAGTACTTGGACGTGACAATGGTGGACTAGGCCGTGCACTCTTAATGACCAAGATAACTCCTTTGTGTTTCTCTCTTAAGTTACAAAATACCCAGAGCCCTCAATTTTGTGCCTCAAATCCCTCCTTTCTTTCTCCTTTGAATCTATAATCCAACAAAATTTTCTTCTAGGGAGCTATCTACTGAGGTGGCCTTGATAATGGGAAGACCTACCATTAGTCTCCTCCTTTGAAGCACCATGTCATGAACATGAAGTATTCACTATGGATGAGTGTAGAACCTTAGACTTATCTGTGTAGAACCTTAGACTTATCTGTGTAGAACCTTAGACTTATATGTGTAGAACCTTAGACTTATCTGTGTAGAACCTTAGACTTATCTGTGTAGAACCTTAGACTTATCTGTGTAGAACCTTAGACTTATCTGGTTAGAAACTTTAGAATATCTGTGTAGAACCTTAGACTTATATGTGTAGAACCTTAGACTTATCGTTTGTAGACTTAACTTTTGTTAGACTTATCGTGTAGAACCTTAGACTTATCGTGTAGAACCGTAGACTTATCTGTGTAGAACCTTAGACTTACTCTGTGTAGGAACCCTTAGATTATCTGTTAGAACGTTAGACTTTATGTGTAGAACCTTAGACTTATCTGTGTAGAACCTTAGACTTATCTGTGTAGAACCTCAGACTTATCTGTGTAGAACCTATTCTAGAAATTATTCCAACAGAAGTACTTTTTTATTGTTGTGGCACAGGTCAAATTATTTAGGACTAAAAAATAAGGGCATATTTACCAGCTACCCGGATTTCCAGACATGGGTAGTCCTATCCATCTTTCCTATGCAAAGTGTAACCTCCTCAAACCCACCTGACCACCTGAGGTCCAGATCAGCTGCCTGATGCCTGAAGAAGACAATATTTACCAGAAATCTTTATACCGGAATGTTTGACTTTGGCCAAAGGAACGTGGTAACCGTAGAGTATTTGGACGTGGCCATGGTGGACTAGGAAGAGCACATAATAATGTGTCCAAATGACCAAGAGGAGACAACTTCTTTGTATTTCTCTGGTTCACTCTTTCATGACAAAATACCTGGGAAACCTCCACTTATTTTCTCCTGTGGATTTACAATCAACAGAATTATCTTCTAGGGAACACACCACTATCCATGGCAGTGGCCTTGATGATGGGACAACCTGTCATTGACCTCATGAAGTATCCTCTATGGATGAGTGTAGCATCTTTGACCTATCTATCAGAAGAAGTTATCCTAACAGAAGTCCTTTCTACTATACAATAGTCTACTCAAGGACATATTTACCACCAGCTACACTGGGTGCCCAGATTTGGGTAGTCCTATCCGTCGGTCCTATGTCAGAGTTAGGCTTCACACAAAAACATACATATTAAAGGAATGAGAAGTAAGAAGATGATGCACTTTCTCGTGGTTGTTTAACGTAACGTCATGAACAAATTTTGGTGTAAAACCTTATTGCTCCTTGTAGATCCCTTGAAATCTAATACTTGAGTAGCATAGGACCTTGGGACAATTTTGAGATTTTTATACCTTTTTGCTTCCTTTCAACATTTCTGGCCACAAAACAAAGAGAAATGATGGAGAAGCACAATACCTTGTCAAAAGCGTGGTCTCGAGTAAGGATCGACAGGTTATCTTCAGATGTTCAGCTCCAGTCTTGGTCCTTAATGACACTGTATAGAAAAAGCTATAAGGAAATAAAATAATAATAAAAAGTACAGAAATCTAATAAAACTACAACTAATAATCTAAAATCTCAAAGATTGTGCAGTGGTGTGGTCTTCCAGAGATCTCTGCATCATACTCGGAGTACAGTACTTATATAATGTATAGAAGTGTCAAGATGGAAACCACCGGGGAGGTGAATCCTCCGGTGCAGCGACTACCTGCTAATGAGACTGGGGAGATGGGGATGATATAAAGAAAAAAAGTAACATATAGATATTCAATATGAATTCCCAGTTCTTTAATGATCTGTCTGATTTTAGGCCTTCAAGAAAGAGCAACATGTTGTTTTTTTTCACCACCACATTCTAAGAGCTGTAACTTTTTACATTTTTAAAATAAACTTTATAAAAAAAATTTTTACTCTCTATTTTTCACATATTTAATGCCTGGATTTGTTATGATAAAACAAAGACATAGACACCCTACACATTTTGATTTTTTAAATACATAGATGCCATTTGCTATCTCAGATGGTAAGTTCGTGACTATGCCCCTAAAGGGGCAACTAGCAACTCACCAGGGATGGTCTGCTCCATTTGGTCCAGAACTTAACGGTGACTCTTCCTGGCCTTGACTTGTCACTGCAGAATTATTTCCCAAGATGTCCCCACTGCGCAACTAAATATACCACAGTCACAGTATATTGTCACCTAGAAAACAAGACTGTGCTCCTAAATAATATATAATGCAATAAATTCTGGGACTCGAGGTGAATCAATTGTATAGCGGCATAGAACAAAAGTTGTGAACGTTTTCGGCTGGTCCATAGTCTCTATCAATTGGAATATACCTTGTGTCTCCTAAATAATATAGGCAGCATCGCTCAGTAGTAAAAAAAACTTTGAGGTATTTCTTTTACCCAATGTATCTTGTAGTTTGATTCAGATTATTTACTTATTCAACAAAAAAATGGTGTATCCACCCGGATACAACAAGCAGGCTGGTATTACTATGCTGGGCAGGGCACCAGCCTGAGAGTGCCAGCCAGCAGCCGCCTCCAAGCCCGACCAGCACCTCAAATTGTTCAGATTCGACTGTACCCGGCTTTTACAAAGGTGTACAGGTGCCAGGGTAGTTATTTGGGTTTTTTTGAGCTTGCTTCAGTCTTAGTAATGGTCGCCATCTGTGAATATTACTAAGGCTGCAACATGGTAAAACAAATAAAACACACAGATTACAAAGTATTTTATTAAAATTAAACTTCACAATTCACAAAATACAGACGGTCCCCTACTTAAGAACACCCGACTTACAGACGACTCCTAGTTACAAACGGACCTCTGGATGTTGGTAAATTACTGTACTTCAGCCTTAGGCTACAATGATCAGCTGTAACAGTTATCACAGGAGTCTGCAATGAGGATTTATTGTTAATCCTGGTTCTTATCACAATTCAACAATTGTCACAGAGACCAAAAATATTTGTCTGGGGTTACAATTATAAAATATACAGTTCTGACTTACATACAAATTCAACAAACCTATGGAACCTATCTTGTATGTAACCTGGGGACTGCCTGTATATTTACAAAATATACTATATGCTAAATATAAAAATATTAATGGATTCTATTGTACCCCTTAATTTATATACTATGGTAAATTATATACAGTGATATCTTGTTAATTTCTTCACTTATTAACTAATATCTAATATATAAAGCCGAGTGTATCTATGTATGTATGTGTGTGTATGTATGTATGTATGTATGTATGTATGTGTGTGTATGTATGTATGTGTGTGTATCTATGTATGTATGTGTGTATGTATGTATGTGTATGTGTGTGTATGTATGTATGTGTGTGTATGTATGTATGTATGTATGTGTGTATGTATGTATGTATGTGTGTATGTATGTATGTGTGTGTATCTATGTATGTGTGTATGTATGTATGTGTATGTGTGTGTATGTATGTATGTGTGTATGTATGTATGTATGTGTGTATTTATGTATGTATGTATGTGTGTATGTATCTATTTGTGTGTGTATGTATGTATGTGTGTATGTATGTGTGTATGTGTGTATGTATGTGTGTATGTATGTATGTGTGTATATGTGTATGTATGTATGTATATGTGTGTGTATGTATGTATGTGTGTATGTATGTGTGTGTGTATGTATCTATTTGTGTGTGTATGTATGTATGTATGTATGTGTGTATGTATGTGTGTATGTGTGTGTATGTATGTATGTATGTATGTATGTATGTGTGTGTTAACTTTTTCATACTTTGGTGTACGGAGCTGTGGGGGGTGTCATTTTGTGCAACTCTTGATGAAATTTTCAATGCTAACATTTCTAGGACTGTACAACCATTTGGTCACTTTTTATAGAATTTTTTATATTTTTCAAAATAGCAAGTGCCATTTTTTACTTTAGGGCGCTATTTCCCATTACAGCATTAAACGCTGTGAAAAATCGTTATTATATTTTGAAAGATCGCGGCGATACCTAATGTGTTTTTTATTTTAACTGTTTATTTATATCAGTTCTAGGGAAAGGGGGGTGATTAGAATTAAGGTTTTTTTATTATAATTTTTTTTTACTTTTTTTTTTTATACTTTCACTATTTTTCAGACCCCCCTTGGGCAGTGGTGGCGAACCTATGGCACGGGTGCCAGAGGTGGATACCTAATGTGTTTTTTATTTTAACTGTTTATTTATATCAGTTTTAGGGAAAGGGTGGTGATTAGGATTTTTAAGGTTTTTTTATTATAATTTTTTTTTACTTTTTTTTTTTTTATACTTTCACTATTTTTCAGAGCCCCTAGGGCAGTGGTGGCGAACCTATGTCACGGGTGCCAGTGGTGGCGAACCTATGTCACGGGTGCCAGTGGTGGCGAACCTATGTCACGGGTGCCAGTGGTGGCGAACCTATGTCACGGGTGCCAGTGGTGGCGAACCTATGTCACGGGTGCCAGTGGTGGCGAACCTATGTCACGGGTGCCAGTGGTGGCGAACCTATGTCACGGGTGCCAGTGGTGGCGAACCTATGTCACGGGTGCCAGTGGTGGCGAACCTATGTCACGGGTGCCAGTGGTGGCGAACCTATGGCACGGGTGCCAGAGGTGGCACTCAGAGCCATTTCTGTGGGCACTCAGGACAGAGTTCACCAAACAGGACCAAATCCACCAAATCTTCCTGCAGTCCCAGGCAACTTAAGAGATGCTGCTCTCAGCGCTACTATAAAGCAACATTTCATTGGCTGTTTGGAACTGCAGGTAAAATTAGGTGTGGACTGAACTGCAATATCTTTGGAGGTCCTCGTGCTAGAGCCACCATTCTTCCTGTACAGAGAGAGACCCCGGAGAGAAGCAACTATGATAGTCTGAATTTGCCCTCCTTCTTTTGACTATATTGGTGGCTTCAGGGGGCTGATACGATTGAAAGATGTGGAGTGTAAGTTTCTAAAATGGTGTCATTTGTGGGGGTCTTCTGTCATGTGGGCCTTATAAAGTCACTTCTAACTAAATTGACCCTTCAAAAGTAGGTTTTGATGATTTTCGTGAAAATCTGAAAAATTGCACCTAAAGTTATAAGCCTCCTAACATCCTAAATAAAGGACATGACAGAAGACCCCCACAAATGACACCATTTTAGAAACTTACACCCCACAAAATATTGAAAAAAAATTTTGTTAACCCTTTGAGCGTTTCATGAGGGCGAAAGATAAATGAAAGTGAAATTACAGAAAAGTAATTTTATCTTACTATAGATTCATTGAACACTAAAATTTGCACCTTCACAATGGGTTAAAAAGGAAAATGCATTTTACAATGTTTAGTGCAATTCCTCCTGAGTATGCCAATACCCATTTTGGGGGCACAGGGAGGGCACTTGGACGATACCTGTACCCCCCCACCTAGACTCAATCCCGTCTACTCTTTCTCGTCTGCAGTTTACAGTCCGAAGAGCAAAAAAGAAAAACGCCAGCCGAAAAGTCCCTAAAATCACCGTAAAGTGGACGCCAATTCATACATTTGAGCAGCGGATTTCGGTGTTTCGCGGTTATCTTACTAAAAAAAAAAAAAGCAGTAAGGGTTCTCTATGGAAGCACTTGCCATTCAAGGGTTAACAAGGGATCATTAACAGGAAAAAGTTTTTAAAAAATATGTAAATCACAGTCAGACGGAGGGTAATGTCCTTTAATAATAATATTACTTAATAATTCATCTTCTATACTTTGGCCGCAGCGCGCCAAAAAAAGTAAAGTCCCTAATGTCATCGTAAAGGGGAGCAGTGGATATATCGGTGATGGACCTTAAAAAAGCAACGACTCAGGACTCACCATAAAAGGGGATAGTAATAAAAGTCCTAATAATTAATCTCCACTTCTTTGTCCACAGGTTACAGTCTCTGGAGCCGCAAATAAAGGGAAGTCGCTGGAGAACACAAGAGATGCCCCGTGTTCAGAACAGAAACCTCTAGTTTTTTTTAATCAAATAAATTCTTATTGAACAGATTTTGTTTTACAACTTTTTAGTTTTTCCCCAACTAACAGAGATCATCCCCTTCATCCCACCTCCTGAAACCTCCAGGTAACCGGTATATACATCCCCTCCAGCTGCTCCATGGAGACACAATCTCATCTCCTCTTTCCTGTCCGGCCGGAAACGTGAAGTCCCTAATGTCACCAGTAGTCTACGTTAATTCATAAATTTTAGCAGTGGATTTTGGTGTTTTATGGTTATTTTACTAGAAAAAAGGCATAATAAATTCTCTATGGAAGTACTGGCCGTTTAAGGGTTAACAGGGTTTTCGACTTCATTGCATTACAGGCTCCGTGAACCCCCCATCCTGGTGTCCTGGGGGCCTCCTCGCTATTCGCCAGGACATGGGTAACATGTGGTTGTAGAAGAGAAGCTGTTACTGGTTATAGTGACGATACCGCATTTCTTATTCTAGGACGTCCTCCGAAGACTCCACCAAACAAGGGAGGCGCCAATAAAGTGCAGACAAGTCCCCCCGACAGATGAAACAAGACCCTGCGGCAGCAAATAGCTATCTCCTAAAATGCAGTTCTGCCCGCATGTCCAGCAATGTCCAGGTAACCGCTATACACTCCCCCGGTAACCGTTATACACTCCCCCGGTAACCGTTATACACTCCCCGGGACACCCCCATGTAGACACTATCTCCTCTACACTGCAGACAGTATAATATATGTAAATGACAGACGGATGGTAGATGTCCTGTTATAATATTACTGAATAATTCATCTCCCCGTGACATCAATGGGAAACAGCGATCGGTCCCCATGACAGCCTCAGGTCTTCTGAAGACCCAAGGCTGTCTCATTTTAACCCATTCATTACAATGTGCGATTTGCACATATTAATGAATGAGGAGGAAAATCCCCATATACTGTAGTATGGCAGTATATGGTAGGATCAATCAGACAACCTAGGGTTAAAGTTCCCTAGGGCAGTGATGGCGAGTGCCCAAACTACAACCAAAATCCACTTATTTACTGTGAAGTGCCAACGTGGCAAATTAAGCAGTAACTTATAGCTGCCTGTTCTTCCACATCTTTCAATCGTATCAGCCCCCTGAAGCCACCAATATAGTCTGTATGTGTGTATGTATGTATGTGTGTGTATGTATGCATGTATATGTGTGTATGTATGTATGTGTGTATGTATCTATTTGTGTGTGTGTATGTGTGTATGTATGTATGTATGTATGTATGTGTGTATGTATGTATGTGTGTGTGTATGTATCTATTTGTGTGTGTATGTATGTATGTGTGTGTGTCCGCTAATTGAATCTGCACCATTATGTATACAATCACCAAATTTAGCTCAGTCGCTCTCTGTGACTCCGGGAATGTCATAGCACTTCCAAGATGCACATTCCAAAATCCACTTATTACCCCCCATATACATGAGCTATTGTCTGCTGCTGCTGTGGCAGTTGGAAGCTGAGCCGTGATTGGTTGCTGTTCTGCCACAGGTCATTAATATGAGCTCTGAGCTGTGATTGGTTACTATAGGCAATGAGTATAAGACGCTTATGTGTGAGGTAAGATGGAGAGGGATACAGAGATAGGGGGAGATTTATCAGAAGTGTCTGAGGTAAAACTGTTCTAGTTGCCCATGGAAACCAATCAGAGATCAGCTGTCATTTTACAAACAGCTGTGCAAAAATGAAAGCTGAGCTCTGATTGGTTGTCATGGGGAACTAGAGCAGTTCTGCTCTCAGATACCTCTGATAAATCTCTCCATAGACAAAGTGACAGTCATCTTTTCTCATCTCCTGTTCCCCCAGTGTGCAGTGGGGTCTCCTGCTCTTCCAGCACATAGCTGTCCGACGCAGTAAGGGGTGTAGTAGCACCGCATGCGCCAGGACGCTTATGACCCGTGCTCTACTACTATCTGACTGGCACTATTAGGCCAGGAGAGACCAATAATGATGACCCAGCATAGTGGTACCAGCCTGCTGCTGCAGCACTTCTCCATCTCGGCTCCCTGCTCTCTCAGTTGCTTTAGTTTTTCCCCCCTGGTGGCCTAACTGCACCCTTTTTAATGTGAATTGCACTCACAGGTCATAATACTATGGGAAGGTGACTAGTAAGAGTAGGAGACCATCCTTCCGCCATGACTAGATCTGGCTATATGGTGGATGAAAAGGGGAACACTGGGGGTCATTTACTAAGGGCCCGATTCGCGTTTTCCCGACGCGTTACCCGAATATTTCCGATTTGCGACGATTCACGCTGTATTGCCCCGGGATTCGGGCGCACGCGATCGGATTGTGGCGCATCGGCGCCGGCATGCACGCGACGGAAATCGGGGGGCGTGGCCGAGCAAAAAAACCCCACGGATTCGAAAAAACCGCCGCATTTAAAGCAATAAAAGTGTCACTTGGGACGCGCTTACCTTCACTTGGTCCTGCTCGGTGAACTCCAGTGCGTTCAGATGCTTTTCAGCGCAGCAGCACCACCTGGTGGGCGGCGGAGGAACTACCTTGATGAATCCCGGCCGGACCCGAGTCCACCGCAGAGAACGCGCCGCTGGATCACGAACGGACCGGGTAAGTAAATCTGCCGCAATGTTCTGAACTTGTGACCTTCAGCCTCCATTTCTCACCATCATCTACAGCATTGAACATGAGACTATCATGATATTTCTGTATTCAGGGGAAATTATGTATTAAACTGTGGGGGCATTTTGTTCTTTAACCCTGAAGAAAGTACATTTTTCATTCTTGCGGGTCATTTCTAAGCAGTACTGTAAACACTAGAGGAGATAAAATGCTTCCTATTCCCAACATTTCACAATGGGTCTTCATTTAAAAAATGGAGTCATTCTAGTGTTTCTGTTCGAGTATCTCAGGGGATCTGCAAATGCAGCTTAGACCTGAAATCTAGTTATGGAGCTACAATGTGAGGGGGGATGGGGGGCACAATGTGAGGGTAATATGAATGGCTGTTTCTACAACCAGACCAGGCGTGCCACTGCCCGAGACGCCAACTAGGAGGAGCAACATGAGGGGCGCAGGACAGAGGAGAAACACAAACTAACAATATGCTGGAGCTGTGCAGTCAGACTCAGGTCGGAGAGAAAGGTGAGGGGCTCTCTCTCTCTTCTGCAGGTTCCCGGGATCACAATACAGGAAGCAGATACTGACATCACTTCCTGTCTCTGCTGAGCCCGGGCTCACCTACATGTGCAGGAGACTCAGCCTCTAGATGTCCAGGGGTATCTACTGATAATACCCCCAATTTATCTACTTTACACAAACTTTTATATATTTATGTTACGCCACAGCCACACAGCAAGTAACTGCTGCAAATTAGCTGCCAACCCCCTGCCAGGAAGACTCCAGTGTTTCAATGAAATAATGCACCATGGGAGATGTAGTCAAGGGGTTTAAGAAACCCTTAAACTCTTAAAGGGCCAGCACTTCCACGGAGACCCAGTTATGCTTTATTTTTAGTAAAATAACCACAAAACACTGAAATCCGCTGCTCAAATTTATTAATTAATGTCCACTTTACGGGACATTTTCAGCCTTTTTGCTTTTCTACTGTAAGCTGGAGGGGGGTGTATATTGGTTCCCTGGACGACCCTCTTCTCTAGGTGAGAGATCACCCCTGTCTAATGGTTGATGGTAGATCCTCCTCTTCCTCTAGGTGTAACGGATGCCCCTTGTCTATGTGTCCGGTAAAACGTTCCTCCCTCGTAGGTGTAGAGATGCTCCTTTCTATGGTGAATGGTGACGAACCGGTTCCTCTGCCATCTAGGCGTAGAGGTGCCTCCTGTCTAGGGGTGATGGTAAGAACCTCCTCCTCCTCTAGGCGTAAGTATGCCCCCTTGTCCTGGTCATCAGGCCGAGTATCAGACAAAATCTGGAGAGATCCCTTGTTTCTTGTCCGTTCGGTATTTAGTACATTGGTAATGACGGCTCTCCCTCAGGCGTCTTTTTCTAAACTGTAATCCCATTTTGTAATCTGTCAGTGTATTCCTATTCCCACCCATTCCCCTAATAATCCTTGTTGCTCTCCTCGCACCTGTTTCCAGCTCTCTATAGTCCGTTTTATAACACTGGTTGTGCCCCCAAAACTGTAACAATATCCCTGTGTGGCCTCTGACCAGGGATTTGATAAAAGGGCAGAACTATTTCTTATCTTGAGAATCTATTCCTCTCTTGATACATCCCTATTTTTATTTGCTTGTCAGCACGCCGCCTGGCTCTGGGTTCATAAACTTAAGTTTACCATCCACTAATACCCCCAAGTCGCTTTTTCACAGCTCCAGTTTGACTAAGTCTGACCGTTTAGAACATAATTATACTTTTTGTTTCCATGGCCCAAGTGCATTACTTTTAACATCTTAATCTACATTAACCCTCCATCACTCATTTCCTGCCCCACTCCAGCTTCCACAAATCCATTTGTAATGCTAAACTATCGACACTTCATAGTTATTACTTTAACACCCTTAGTATCTCTGCCAAATAGTGAAACATTGACTGTGTAACCCACTACAGTGGTCATTATAAAAATATTAAAAAGTGGCCCCCATTACTCGACCCCGGTGGACACTCCACATGTACCATCGGACCCAATCATGAGAATGTGCCATTCAATGACACCGCTCAGATGGTTTTCTATCACTACCGCATTACTACCCAACTACACAGATTTCCTCCTATTCTTCCCAGCATCCATCTTTTAATAAAAGCCCAGTGATGGCCTAAACCTTTTAGGGCCGAGTGCCCACACTACAAACAAAGGCCCCGCATTAGTTAGCGCAAAGTGCCGAAGGCGCCTAAATTTAATGTGTGGTCTTATATACTCCCGCTCGTCACAGTGCTTTCATTGATACCGGACCCCTGCAGGACCCAATAAGCATAAAATAGTCGCCAGCAGAGCTGTCACCTTTAAAATACTCTGTCGGCACAGCAAGTCCATGGGCTGTCGGACTGCGGAAATACCTGGCAGTCATCTCTGCGTGATGGCCTAGTGCCCACCAAAAAGGGCTCTGGATGCCAACACCATTCAGTCTGGCAACCGAGTGTGCCATAGGTTAGCCATCACTGTTTTATAGCACAAGCCGTGTAAATGATGTGGCACGGTGTCAAATGCCTGTTGGAAAAGTCCAATCTCACAACATCCACAGCGCTCTCCCCGGGGCCCTCTGGACTTAACTAACCCGAGTCCCTCGATAAGCCATTCAGATTAGTCTGAACAGAGACCGATCCTCATTAAACCCGATACGTGTACTGGGTTAATTAGTGTTTTTTTTTGCCGTGAGATACTCGCAGGATAAGCAATCTCTACCAAACCCGGCAGGGGGCGTGCGTGGTCTGACACAGAGGAGGAGACAGGAAGGAATAACAGGTTATGTGCGGATAACTGTGAAGGACAGGAGGAGCTGCTGGAGGACAGGAGTCGGCTGGAGTAGCACATCACAGGAGGAGGGCGTCTGAGTAGGGACAGGAGAAGTAGACTGTATCGACAGAGGCTGCCTGGAGTAGCACATACCTAGCACCGAGGCTGCCATGGACAGGACCATTAGGGTCTGCTGGAAGACAGTAGGAGGCTCTGGTGGACAGGAGGTAGACTGGATGACAGGAGGACGGCGCTGGGGGACAGAAGGAGACCTGGAGGGGAACAGGAGGAAGCTGGAGACAGGAGGAGGCTTGATGACAGGGCGTCGCTGCTGTAGGACAAGGAGGAGGCTCTGGGAGACAGGGAGGAGACTGTAGGACCGGGAGGAGGCCTGCTGGGGACAGGAGGAACTGGGGGACAGGAGGAGCTGCTGGGGGACAGAAGGAGACGGGAGAACGGATAAGGAGGCGGAGGACATGAGGGGGCGTCTGGAGGAACAGAGAACGCATATGGGGAGGACATGAGGAGGAAGGCTTGGAGGAGACAGGAAAAGGTGGCTGGAACAGGAGGGCTGCTGAGGAGCATATCCGAGGAGGCTGCCGGAGGAGGACAGGAGAAGGAGCTGGAGACATAGGTCGTCTGCTGGAGGACAAGAGGCGCTGCTGCAGAAGGAGACAAGGAGGCGGCGATGACCACAAGGCCTGTCAGAAGGAGGACGGAGATACTGGAGGACAGGAGAGGATAGAGGACAGGAGAGAGGGGCTGGAGGGACAGGAGGCCTACATTATGAGGAGGATGGAGGACAGGGACCAACACCAATGTTAGGATGTGTGGGGGTAATGGGTACAGATAATATTTGTGTAAGTTTTGGGTAGCTACAATAAAGAGTGGTAATAGAAATGTAAAGAGAGGATAAATTAAAGAAGGGGGTTTATATGTTGCCAGGTTGCGAATTAGGGGGTATTTTAACCGGTTCATAGTATCATAGTATATAAGGCTGGAAGTAGACACAAGTCACAAGCCCCACTTCAGAATAAATTAATGTTTATCCCCATAACCGGAATATTTGTTCTCCCAGAAAGTCATCCAGGCCTCGCTTGAACAGTACATAGAGTCCGCCATAAAAACCTCCTGCCGGAGAGTTCACCATTTACACTGCTCTTACAGTAAAGAAACCTTTGTCTATGGTGATGGTAGAATCGCCTCCTCCCTCTAGGTATAGAGATGCCCCTGTCTATGGTGATGGTAAAATCGCCTCTCCTCTAGGTGAGAGGATTGCCCCCTGTTATGGTGATGGTAGCATCTCCTCTCCTCTAGTGTAGAGGATGCCCCTGTCTATGGTGATGTAGAACCTCCCTCCTCTAGGTGGTAGAGTGCCCCCTGTCTATGGTGAGGTAGAACGCTCTCCTTAGGTGTAGAGGATGCCCCCTTTCTATGGTGATGGTAGAACCACCTCTCCACTAGGTGTAGTAGAGGATGTCCCCTGTCTATGGTGATGGTAGAAACCTCTCTCCTCTAGGTGTAGAGGATGGCCCTCCTGTCTATGGTGATGGTGAACCACCTCTCCACTAGGTGAAGAGGATGCCCCCTGTCTATGGTGATTGAGGAAACCTCCTCATCCTCTAGGTGTAGAGGATGCCCCCTGTCTATGGTGAGGTAGAACCGCCTCTCTCTAGGTGTAAGATGCCCCCTGTCTATGGTGATGGTAACTCCTCTCCTCTAGGTATAGAGGATGCTCCCCTGTCTATGGTGATGGTAGACCTCTTCCTCTAGGGTAGAGGATGCCCCTGTCTATGGTGATGGTAGACTCTCTCTCTCCTCTAGGTATAGAGGATGTCCCCTGTCTATGGTGATGGTAGAACCTCCTCTCCTCTAGGTGTAGAGGATGTCCTCTGTCTATGGGGATGGTAGAATCGCCTCTCCTATAGTGTAGATGATGCCCCCTGTCTATGGTGATGGTAGAACCCCTTCTCCCTAGGGAAGGATCCCCCTGTCTATGGTGATGGTAGAATCTCCTCTCCTCTAGGTGTAGAGGATGCCTCCTGTCTATGGTGATGGTAGAACCTCCTCTCCTCTAGGTGTAGAGGATGCCCCTGTCTATGGTGATGGTAGAATCGCCTCTCCTCTAGGTGTAGAGGATGCCCCTGTCTATGGTGATGGTAGAACCTCCTCTCCCAGGTGTAGAGGATGCCCCCTGTCTAGTGATGGTAGTACGGCCTCTCCTCTAGGTTAGAGGATGCCCCCTTGATCTGGTCACAGGCCGAGGTTATAAAGAGACTTTGGAGAGATCCTTGTACTTTCCGTTCAGGTATTGTACATTGTATGAGGTTTCCCTCAGTGTTTGTTTCTAAACTGATAATCCAAATTTTTTAATCTGTCAGTGTATTCTATCCCCTCATCATTCCCTACATAATCCTGGTGGCTCTCCTCTGCACCCTTCCAGCTTAATATATCCTTTTTATACACTGGTGCCCAAAACTGTTACATAATATTCATGTGTGGTCTGACCGGATTTGTATAGGGCAAAACTATGTCTTTATTCATAGAATCTATTCCTCTCTTGATACATCCCATTATCCCATGGGGGGGGGGGGGGGGGGGCAAAAGTAAGGGGCATTATACTATGTAGGGGCATTAACCCCTTAATGTCTGAAGCCACTTTTACCTTCCTGACACGGCCCATTTTTAAAAATCTTCCCTGTGTGAACTTAAGGGGTTATAACTTGGAACGCTTATCAAATCCAGTTGAATTTTGACATGTCTTTTGTGTGAACACATTATACTTCCTGTTGGTGAGAAATTTAAGCAATATGTTTTAGTTTTTATTATGACATAAATGGAAATTTACGGGCGAAAATATTGAAAAAACAATGGGGGTGTTTTACTAAAGGGCCCAATTCCGACATTTCCCCGACGTGTTACCAATAAATATTCCGACTTTGCGCCATTTCCCCTGATGCACCTGGGATTTTGGGCACATGATCGGATTGGGCGCATCGGACACTGGCATGCAGGACTAGGAAATCGGGGGGGGCGGCCGAACGAAACACCCGACAGATTTCGAAAAACGCCGGCATTAAAAAAATAATAATGTGTACGGGGCGCTTGAACTTACCTTACTCATCGCCGGCCGGTTGACTCCAGTGCGTTCCACCGGGACTTTCGAAGACGCGCCTCACTCTGGTGGACGTACGGAGGAAATACTCCATTAAGAATCCGAGCCGACCCGAATCCAGGCAGAGAACGCGCCGTGGAATCGCAGATTGGTACCGGGTGAAGGTAAATCTGCACTATTTTTCATTGCTATTTCATTATTCTATAATTTGTATACTTGTTGGAAAGTTGGTTTCATCCATCTAAAATAACTTGATTAACTAACATTTCCCATATGTACTGCTTTACGTGTTAGCCTAAAACTTCACTTCTTTCGAATTTTTTCTTATGTAGGAACGATTAGGAGGCTTATAAACTTTAGGTGCAATTTTTCAGATTTTCACGAAAATCATCAAAACCACTTTTAAGGGTCAATTTATTAGAAGTGACTTTATAAGGCCACATGACAGAAGACCCCCACAATGACACCATTTTAGAAACTTACACCCACAAATATTGAGAAAAAAATTTTGTTAACCCTTTGAGCGTTTCATGAGGCGAAAGATAAATAAAGTGAAATTACAGAAAAGTAAATTTTATCTTACTATAGATTCATTGAACACTAAATTTGCACCTTCACATGGGTTAAAAGAAATGCATTTTAACAATGTTTAGGCAATTCCTCCTGAGTTATGCCAATACCCATTTTGGGGGACACAGGGAGGGCACTTGGACGATCCCTGTACCCCCCCCCACCTAGACTCAATCCCCGTCTACTCTTTCTCGTCTGAGTTACAGTCCGAAGAGCAAAAAAGAAAACGCCAGCCGAAAAGTCCCCTAAAATCACCGTAAAGTGGACGCCAATTCATAACTTTGAGCACGGATTTCGGTGTTTCGCGGTTATCTTACTAAAAAAAAACAAAGCAGTAAGGGTTCTCTATGGAAGCACTGCCATTCAAGGGTTAACATAGGGACATTAACAGGAAAAAGTTTTTAAAAATATGAAAATCCCGTCAGACGAGGGTAATGTCCTTTAATAATAATATCTACTTAATTAATTCATCTTCTATATATTGGCCGCAGCGCGCCAAAAAAAGTAAGTCCCTAATGTCATCGTAAAGGGGAGCAGTGGATATATCGGATGGACTTAAAAAAGACGCCTCAGACTCACCATAAAAGGGGATAGTAATAAAAGTCCTAATAATTAATCTCCACTTCTTTGTCCACAGGTTACAGGCTCTGGAGCCGCAATAAAGGGAAGTCCTGGAGAAACACAAGAGAACCGCCGTGTCAGAACAGAAGAACTCCTAGTTTTTTTTAATCAAATAATTCTTATTGAACAGATTTTGTTTACAAATTCTTTTTTGTTTTCCCAACTAACAGAGATCATCCCTTCATCCACCTCCTGAAACCTCCCAGGTAACCGGTATATATCCCCTCCAGCTGCTCCATGGAGACACAACTCATCTCTCTTTACCTGTCCGGCCGAACGTGAAGTCCCTAATGTCACCAGAGTCTACGTTAATTCATAAATTTTTAGCAGTGGATTTGGTGTTTTATGGTTATTTTACTAGAAAAAAGGCATAATAAATCTCTATGAAGTACTGGCCGTTTAAGGGTTAACAGGGTTTCGACTTCATTGCATTACAGGCTGCCCCGTGAACCCCCCATCCTGGTGTCCTGGGCCTCCTCGCTATTCGCCAGGACATGGGGTAACATGTGGTGTAGAAAGAGGAAGCTGTTACTGGTTTATAGTGACGATACCAGCTTTCTTTTCTAGGACGTCTCCGAGACTCCACCAAACAAGAGGCGCCAATAAAGTGCAGACAAGTCCCCCCGACAGAATGAAACAAGAACCCGCGGGCAGCCAATAGAGCTATCCTCCACTAAAATGCAGTTTTCTGCCCGCATGTCCAGCAATGTCCAGGTAACCGCTATACACTCCCCGGTAACCGTTATACACTCCCCGGTAACCGTTATACACTCCCCGGGACCCCCCATGTAGACACTATCCCTCTACACTGCAGAATTATAATATATGTAAATGACAGACGGAGGTAGATGTCCTGTTAATATATTACGAATAATTCATCCCTCTCCCCGTGACGTCAATCGGGAACGCGATCGGGTCCCCATGACAGCCTCAGTCTTCTGAAGACCAAGGGCTGTCTCATTTTAACCCATTCATTACAATGTGCGATTTGCACATATTAATGAATGAGGAGGAAATCCCCATGTACTGGTAGTATGGCAGTATATGGTAGGATCAATCAGGACAACCTAGGTTAAAGTTCCTAGGGCAGGTGATGGCGAGTGCCCAAACACAACCAAATCCACTTATTACGTGAAGTGCCACGTGGCAAATGAACAGTACTATAGCTGCCGTTCTTCCATCTTTCAATCGTATCAGCCCCTGACGCCACCAATATAGTCAAAGAAGGAGGGCAAATTCAGACTATCATAGTTGCTTCTCTCCGGGGTCTCTCTCTGTACAGGAAGAATGGTGGCTCTAGCAGAGGACCTCCAAAGTATTGCAGTTCGCCAACACATGCTCAACAGCATGAAATGTTGCTTATAGTAGCGCTGAGAGCAGCATCTCTTAAGTTGCCTGGGACTGCAAGGAATTGGTGGATTTGGTCCTGTTTAGGTGAACCCTGTCCTGAGTGCCCACAAATGGCTCTGAGTGCACCTCTGGCACCCGTGCCATAGGTTTCGCCACCACGGCCCCGCATCGTTCGGCCACCACTGGCAACGTGTGACATAGGTTCGCCACCACTGGCCCGTGACATAGGTTCGCCACCAACACTGACCCGTGACATAGGTTCCCAACTGGCAACCGTGACATAGGTCGCCACCACTGGCACCCGTGACATAGGTTCGCCACCACTGGCACCTTGATAGGTTCGCCACCACGGCACCCGTAACATAGGTCGCCCCCAAGGCACCGTGAACATAGGTTTCGCACCACTGCCCAGGGCTCTGAAAATAGTGAAAGTATAAAAAAAAAAAAAGTAAACAAAAAAATTATAATAAAAAAACCTTAAAAATCTAATCATCCACCCTTTCCCCTAAAACTGATATAAATAAACACAGTTAAAATAAAAAACACATAGGTATCGCCGCGACTTTCAAAATATAATAACGATTTTTCACAGCGTTAATATGCGTAATGGGAAATAGCGCCCTAAAGTAAAAAATGGCACTTGCTATTTTGAAAAATATAAAAAATTCTATAAAAGTGACCAAATGGTTGACAGTTCTAGAAAGTGTTAGCATTGAAAATTTCATCAAGAGTTGCACAAATGACACCCCCACAGCTCCGTACACCAAAGTATGAAAAAGTTATTAGCACCGAAGATGGCAATATCAAAAAAAAAAATTTGTACAGAGGTTTTCATTTTTGTAAATGTATGAAAAACATTATAAAACCTGTACAAATTGTTATCCTTCGTGATCACACCGACCCAAATATAAGTTAGACATGTCATTTGGCGCACGTGAAGCCGTAAAATCCAAGCCACCAAAAGAAACGGCGCAAATGCATTTTTTTCACCATTTTCACTGCATTTGGCGAATTTTTTTCCCAGCTTCCAGTACACGGCATGGAATATTAATACCATCACGTTTTGTTTTACGAGAAAACCAGCCGTCACACGCTCTTTATGTGGAAAAATTTTAAGTTAATAGATTTTTGAGGTGGGGAGTGAAAAATGGAAGTGAAAAACTAAAAAGGACGTGTGTAAGTGGTTAATAAAAAGTCCTATAATAATATCGTCCGTTCTTTGTCACAAGCTTACAGTTCTCTAGAGACCACAAAGAAAAGGAAGTTGATCTGTTGAACAGAAGTGATGTCCACTCAAGCCGCAACCCGAACCCGAACCGTGCTACAGCAAGTCCCCCCCCACATCACCATACAGAAACTTAAAAAATAAGGGCATATTTACAGTACCCGATTTCCAGACATGGGTAGTCCTATACCATCTTTCTATGGCAAAAGTGTAACTCCTAAATCCACCTGACCACCTGAGGTCCAGATCAAGCTGCTGATGCCCTGAAGAAGACAATATTTACCAGAAAGGCTTTATACCGGAATGTTTGACTTTGGCCAAAGGAACGGGTAAACCGTATTAGAGTTATTTGGACGTGGCATGGTGGACTAGGAAGAGCACTAATAATGTGTCCAAAATGACAAGAGGGACACTCTTTGTATTTCTCTGGTTCAATCTTTCATGACAAAAATACATGAGAACCCTCCATTATTTTCTTCCTGTGGATTTTACAATCACAGAATGATATTCTAGGGAACACACACTATCCATGGAGTGGGCCTTGATGATGGACAAAACCACCTGTCATTTGGCCTCATGAATATCCTATATGGATGAGTTGTGCATCTTTGACCTATCTATCAGAAGAAGTTATCCTAAAAGAAGTCCTCTTTCTATATACAATAGCGACTCAAGGACAATTACCACAGCTACACTGGGGCCAGATTGGGTAGTCCGATCGTCGGTAATAGGTTGTCCCCAGATTAGGCTGCACACCAAAAAAATACAGATTAAAGGATATGGAAGTAAGAAGATGAATGCCTTTCTCGTGGTGTTTAACGTAACGTCATGAACAATTTTGGTTTGCTGAAAACCTTATTGCTCTTGTAGATCCCTTGAAATCTAAATGACTGTAGTTAGATTAGGACCTTGGGACAATTTTGACGATTTTTTATACCTTTTTGCATTCCTTTCAACCATTTCTGGCCACAAAACAGAGGAGAAATGATGGAGAAGCACAATGACCTGTCAAAAACGTGTCGCGAGTAAGGATCGACAGGTTATCTTAAGATGTCAGCTCCAGTATTGGTCTAATGACACTGTAGGAAAAAGCTATAAGGAAATAAAAATTAATAATAAAAAGCACAGAAATCTACATAAACTACAACTAATAATCTAAAATCTCAAAAGATATGTGCAGAGTGGTGTGGTCTTCCAGAGATCTCTGCATCATACTCGGAAGTACAGTATTTATATATGTATGAAGGTCCAAGATGCAAACCACGGGGAGAGGGAATCCTCCCACGGATGCAGCGACTACTGCTCAAGATGACGGGGCGTATGGGGGAATGATATAAAGAACAATAAATCAGAACATATGAGATATCAATATGAATTCCAGTTCTTTAATGATCCGTCTGATGTTAGGGCTTCAAGAAAGAGCAAAATGTTGTTTTTTCACCACCCATTCTAAGAGCTGTAACTTTTACTTTTAAATAAACTTTATAAAAAAAATTTTTACGCTTATTTTCACATATTAATGCCTGGATTTGTTATGATAATAAAAACAAGATCAGAACCCAACACATTTTATTGTTTTAAATACGATGCCATTGCTACTCAGATGGTAAGTTCGTGACTATGCCCTAAAAGGGCAACTAGCAAACTCACCAGGGATGGTCTGCTCCATTTGGTCCAGAACTTAACGGTGAGCTCTTCCTGGCCTTGATTTGTCACTGCAGAAATTTCCCAGATGTCCATCTGCGCAACAAATATACACAGTCACAGTTATTGTCACCTAGAAAACAAGATGTGCTCCTGAATATAATATATATGCAATAAATTCTGGGACTCGAGGTGAATCATTGTATAGGGCATACAAACAAAAGTTGTGAACGTTTTCGGCTGGGCCATAGTCTCTATCAATTGGATATACCTTGTGTCTCTCTAAATAATATAGGCAGCATAGCCGTCAGTAGTAAAAAAAAACTTTGAGGTATTTCTTTTACCCAATGTATATGTGTAGTTTGATTCAGATTATTATACTTATTCAACAAAAATGGTGTTCGGGTGTACTCCCCGACTACAACAAGCAGGCTGGTATTACGAGCTGGGCAGGGCACCAGGAGAGTCAGCCAGCAGAGGCCGCCCCAAGCCCGACCAGCACCTCAAATGGTTCGATCGACGTACCCGGCTTTTACAAAGGGTACAGGTGCCAGGGTATTTGGGTTTTGTTGAGCTTGCTTCAGTCTTAGTAAGGTCGCCATCTGTGAATATACTAAGGCTGCAACATGGTAAAACAAATAAAACACACAGATTACAAAGTATTTATGAAATAAACTTCAACAAAATTCGCACAAAAACCAGACGTCCCCTATTAGAACACCCGAATACAGACACCCTAGTTACAAAGGATCCTGGATTATGATAATTACTGTACTTACCTTCGGCTACAAGATAGCTGTAACAGTGATCACAGCGTCTGTAATGAAGATTTATTGTTATCCTTGGTTCTTATCACAATTTCAACAATGTCACAGGGACAAAAATATGTGGCTGGGGTACAATTAAAAATATACAGTTCTGACTTACATACAAAGTTAACAAACTATGGAACCATCTTGATAGGTGACGGGACGGCTGTATTTTACAAAAAATTACATGCTAAATATAAAATATTAAATGGATTCTATGGTACCCCTAATTTATATACTATGGTAAATGTATACAGTGATATCTGTTAATTTCTTCATATTAACTAATCTAAGATAGTAAAAGCCGAGGACTATGTATGTATGTATGCGGGTGTGTGTATGTTGTGAATGGTGTGTATGTAATGTATGTGTGTGTGTGTATGTATGTGTATGTGTGTGTGGGTGGTATGTATGTATTGTGTGTAGGTAGGTGTATGTGTGATGTAGTGGTATGTGTGTGTAGTAGTGTATGGGGTGTATGTAGTGTATGTGATGCTGTGTTGTAGGTGTGTTGTATGTATGTATGTAGTGTGTGGGATGTGAGTATGTATGTGTGATGTATGTATGTGTATGTGTGTGGTATGGATGTATGTATGTTGATGTATGTGTGTTGTGTATGTCTTGTTGTGTATTGTATGTAGGGTGTGTATATGTGTGGTATTGTGTATTATGTATTGTATGTGTGTGTATGTATGTATTTTGTTGATTCTGTATGTGTTGTATGTATGTATGTATGGTGTGTATGCATGGTGTGTGTGTGTAAGGTGTATGTGTGGTATGTATGATGTGTGTGTATGTATGTCTGTATGTATTGTATGTAGTAAGGTGTGTATGTTATGTGTTATGTATGGATGTGTGTATGTATGTAGTGGTGTATGTAGTGGGATATGTGTATGTCTGTGTGCTGTGTATGTAGGTATGTTTGTGGTATGTATTTGTGTATGGATGTAGTCTGTGTGGTATGTATTGTGTAGGTCTTGTATGTATTCTATGTGTGTTTCTGTTGTATGTTGTGTAGCCTATTATGTGTGGTTTATGTATGTATTGTGTGCGTATGTAGAGTATGTGTGTGTATGTATGAGTATGTGTGTTGTATGTATCTATTAATAACTATGTACAGTATATTGAATAAAAATTAACAAAAAGCACAACCGAAACAGCTAACAGCAGATGTAATATAATCACACAGAACATAATAAAAACTTTTTATGATATAATCAATGTTTTTGTGTTTGTGCTATCATGGATCGATATTCGAGGCAGATTTGTGCTTCTTCACCACAATCTCACAGTATTCGGCTATAGACAAAGGAGGAGTTTCAGGAGACAAGGAGCCATATCTAGTCCCCTAGACTGCTAGAAGCCATAATTTGCCATAACCTATCTGTTACCCATATGGCACTGTGATTAGGGCTTAAATAGGAAGAGTCAGGGTCCTGCTCACAATTGATGAGGAGATACAAGAGGATTGAAGGCTTTGATCACCATCTATGACAAGATGAAAGACCTCAAGAGGAGCTAGGGCCCTGATCACAATCTATGAGGAGATACAAGAGGAGTGAAGGCTTTGATCACCATCTATGACGAGATGGAAGACCTCAAGAGGAGTTAGGGCCCTGATCATAATCCATGAGGAGATGAAAGTCCTCAAGAGGAGTTAGGGCCCTGATCAGAATCTATAAGGAGATGGAAGACCTCAAGAGGAGTTAGGGCCCTGATCACAATCTATAAGGAGATAGAAGACCTCAAGAGGAGTTAGGGTCCTGATCACAATCTATAAGGAGATGGAAGACCTCAAGAGGAGTTAGGGCCCTGATCATAATCCAGGAGGAGATGAAAGTCCTCAAGAGGAGCCCCACTGATGGACCCAGGCTCTAACCCAAGAATGGGTCTCACAAGTGCGGAGGAAGACACCACTACTTGGAAACTTCCTGGGTCTATTTCCTAGGACTGATGAAGTAATCCCAGACCAATATTGGGTGTGGTGAAGGAAGCATTGAGGGTAGATATTAAGGAGTCAAGTGTTTTAGGAGTCATGAAGGACGGGGGCAACTTTACGGTAAGGATGGTCTTCCCCTCAATAAGGGGATGTTCACATGGCAAGATTTTACTACAAATTTTCAGCCAGAAAAATCTGTCAAAAATCCACAATCATTTCAATAGTAAGTTTGTCTATTCAGACAGTCCCCAGATTACATACTAGATCAGTTGATTTGAATTTGTATGTAAGTCAGAACAGGTATTTTTTTTATAATTGTAGCTCCAGACAGATTTTATTGTCCCTGAGACAATTGGATTTTCAAAATTTTGTGCTGTCAAGGGTCCAAGGATTATCAAAAAAGCTTCATTACAGACACCTTACATCATTGCAGTCTGGGACTAAAGTAACATCCAGAGAGGTCACCAGAGGTCACAGGGGGCAGAGGAGTCCATCTGTAAGTCGGTTGTCCTTAAGTCGGGGACTGCCTGTAGTTAACTGTATGTTCACAAGTTGTAACTGTATGTTCACATTGCAGCCTGGAGGGAATTACAGTAGTTCTCCATAAGGGAGTAATAATCTGTCTCATACGTATTATAACTGTATAATGTTGAGATGTTCTGTAATAGATTTATTACAGAAGGGCACAAGGAGTAGAGTCAGCAAGGTGTTTTTTCTCTGCCTGACACATAATTGACGGATCAATACAAATAGAAGGGACCAATCAGCCATTCCCTGTACACAAGTAGGAGATAATCTGATAAGGAGACTTTCATTAAGATTTCAAGGAAGATTTCATTAATGAGGGATGGCCATTTCTTAAAGGGGGACTCTGCGGAAACATGTCTCTAAAGGGGTGCTCTGTTGTGGCAATTTCATTAAAGAGGGAGCTCTGCTGTTGACATTTCATTAAAAGGGGCTCTGCTGTGGACATGTCTTTAAAGGGGGATCTGTTGTGGACATTTCATTAAGGGGGCTCTGCTGCGGACATTTCTCTAAAGGGGGACTCTGCAGTGGACATTTCATTAAAGGGGCTCTGCTGTGGACATTTCTTTAAGGGGGGCTCTGCTGTGGACATTTCTCTAATGGGGGGCTCTGCTGTGGACATTTCTCTAAAGGGGGCTTCTATTCGAGTCAATAACTTTTTTCCACTTTTTTTCTGTGGTGAAATTAGGTGACTGGGCTTCTACGCGAGTACTTACAGTATGAAACTTTCTTTCCTCTTAGTAAAAAGGCCAAAGACAAGGAGCATTATAGGTGTGTGGGGCTATAGACCAGGGGCTGCTGGAAACGGCACATTATATGGGTTGAGGTTATATATTTGAGAGGTGACTTATTCTGCCATTGTCAGGACCATAGCTGAGCAGCACTTGGTGCAGGGAGGGATTCGGGAGGAGTGAATACATGTGACTAGTATTCACTGCTTCCAGGTCTTCTCCTGTTATGTGTTGTTTTATTCTGGTGCATATTAACAGCATCAGGGTTCACATCAGAATATGAAAATGAAATATAAAATGACCGGGCTCCTTCTGCACCTTTATCTACAGTGAGGCCTTAGCAGTACACTAGGGTATAAGGAGTTGAGCTGCTGCCATCATTAGCAGGTGTAAGCTATAATTCAGCTGAGGCAATACTGTAACACCTCATCATATCACAGATTTTGTCCATAAAACCTCTAAAATGCCACCATGAAGACTGACTCGGGCATCTAAGGGGTTTACAGAGAGAGTGTACTGCAAATTGCTGTGGAAGAGCCCAGTGTACTGGACGTTTGTCAGGAATCCAGGGTTGAAGGCTGCTATTGGGAGAGTAGCCAGGAGCTTGTGGACCCTCTGGATCACCAAGGGAGTTGATGCTAGCCGCAACCTGGGACCGGAGTCTAAGTGGCACCTGGTCTTCGCCAGAGCCCGCTGCAAAGCAGGATGGACTTTCTGCAGCAGGGTGCCACAAGGTTGTTCCGCAGGTGCGACTATTCCCACGGTGGCAGTCAAGGTGGGATTCAGGAAACAGTCCAAAGTGGGATACAGGAGAAAGTCCGTGGCCGGAATGACAGCAGGGAGTACAACGCTGGATGGAACCCTGGAACCTCTCAGCAGGGACACGGGGCTGGCAGGAGCGTAGGAACGCTGGCACATAGGAGACACAGAGGAACACTGGCAATGCTGGAGACAGGAACACGGAGGAACACTGGTAATGCTGGAGACAGGAACACGGAGGAACACTGGTAACGCTGGAGACAGGAACACCAGGGGCGTATGGGAACGCTGGAGACACATAGGAAGTATTGGAACGCAAGATGGCTTTCTCTTCCTCTGGAATGGCTTAGGGAAGCCTGGTATGGAAACCATAAGAGATCCTAGGGCAGGGGTCGGGAATCTTTTTGGCTGAGAGAGCCATGAACGCCACATATTTTAAAATGTTATTCCATAAGAGCCATACCATATGCCCCCAAGTAGATAGGTAGTCTCAGTGCACGGGTGCCCCTGCGATCTAGGTCTCGGATCGCAGGCACACCCTTGCCCCTCTCCATGACAGCGCCCCTTTCCGAGCTCACTCAACTCACAACTTTCCGCCTCCCGTCCTGGGTGGCCAGTGCGCGCCTGCAGTTGCGGATTTAAAGGGCCAGTGCATCCCGGATTGGCGCTGCCCACTTCCCAGGTTCCTATAAAGACCAGCGGTTCCCTGCATTCCCCGTCAAATCTTAGTGCTTAATGCCTATGAGGAAGCTTTCCACAATGTTTCCTTCCCTTGACCTCCCATTGTGACCCCGGACCTGTTCCTGATTCAGCTCCATCGCTGCCAGCCCTGATATCTTGCTCCATCCCCGACCACGTATCATTGCCGCCTGTCTTGACGGTCTGCCTGTTCCTGGCCACAATACTGCCTAGTGATCCTGTACCTCGACCTTGGAAGCGCCGTGGTCAAGTTGCGCCTGAGGAATGACCTAGTTGTACCACACTGTAGCAAGACCATCCTGCTTTCCGGCGAGCTCTGGTAAAGACTGGGTGCCACTTAGATTCCGGTCCCAGTTGTCTGCTTACAACTGGGGGTTCACTACTCTAAATCCTGACACCCACCACATACCTCCCATAGATAGGTAGTCCCAGCACATACCCCCAGTAGATAGGAAGCCACAGCACATGCCCCCAAATAAATAGGTAGCCACAGCACATTCCCCCCAGTATATAGGTAGCCACACCACATGCTTCCCAGGAGATAGGTAGCCACAGCACATGCCTCCCAGTAGATGGGTAGCCACAGCATATGCCCCCAAGTAGATAGGTAGCCGCAGCACATACTCCCATTTGATAGGTAGCCACAGCAAATGCCCCCCTAGTAGATAGGTAGTCACAGTAAAAAAAAAAGAATATTCACTTACCAGCACTCCCTGCAGCCAGCTCCTCATCGCTCCCATGCTCTTCTCTTTGACCCAGGCAGAGACGATTGTGGCAATGGTTCCTGGGCCGAACAAAGGACGTAGGCAGCGGTAACATCGCTCCCTGTGTCCAGTGATCAGTCTAAGACACACAAAGCTGCCATTACTATTTATACTATTTATTAAATATCTTTCTGAGAGCCAGATGCAGCCAACAAAGGAGCCACATCTGTCTCCCGAGCCATAAGTTCCCTACCCCTGTCCTAGGGGAAGATCCGGCCAGGAAGGAAGGGAGGTTAGCGCCAATCAGGAGGACGCTGGGCCTTTAGGGCCACGAGAGCCGCCGCACGCACCCTAGAGAGCTGGGAAGGTAAGTCTGGGCCGGGGTGCTGCACCACATGGAAGGGCACGGAGGTACCTGCGATCCGTACGGAGGATCGCGGGTGCGGCCGTGACAAGGTTGCTATGGGAGACACTAAGTCCACCAAATTAAATTATACGTGCAATATTAAAGGTAAAATCTAGTCAAAGCAAAATCATTAAGCCATTGAATAATGCACGGTGCAGGGTTCTGCTCCTCCCTTCAGGCCCTGCACAAGGTACAATTCAATAAATCGGCTGTGACAGGAGAGTTCCTTTAAAAATGATCTCTCTATAAATATGACAACACAAATACTCAGGATTTTTAAATACATTTTTAGGCACAAAAGTAATCAAAACACTGAGAAATTATAATTAAAAATATATACATTTAAAAAGGTTCCATTGATAAATGCAAACTATCCTGCAAAAAAGTCCCCCCCCCCCCTTACAGAAGAATGAATAAAACGTTATAGAAAGTTCTTATAAATAAGGGATGAAAAAAGTGTAAAAAAAGGACAAAATTCCAATGCTGACAACAACAGGTTGAAGATAGATCGTAAACAGGAAGAAAAAACAACCAAAAGACAAATTCTCCATAGATGCGCCCGAGCCGGAGCATCGCGAAGAGACTTGTTAATTTTGTTCAGATGTTTTTTCTCTGCGGAGGCTCCCCTAGGACCATAGACACTATATAAGTGGCGGTCACATCCAATCCTACATCTGCCGGGGATACCTGGATACAAGGTCAGTACTACAGGAGACGCATCTATTGTCAGAGCCGTGGGCACGGAACCATCATGTAATAGGACAATGGGGGCCATTTATCTTATCTCTCTATGTTTTGGCTAGTTTTGTCATTTCTCCATCTGCTTCTTTGGTAATTTATCAATCTCACATTTTCCTTGTGTTAAATAGGGGATCTTTTTCAGATATCTTTTTGAGATTTGTTACAAATGTCTCAAAAATGTCACACAAATGTCTCAAGTTACTTCTTCCCATTTCCTAGGTTTTCCTTAAGTATGGTTTTGTCTGGAGTGTTTTGAGCCAAAAAATTTGAGACAGTTCAAAATGATAAAGGTCATTTGCGACATTTGCACATCTCAAATAGAAGATAAATGTGTCTTTCTGACAAAATGTCCCCAAAAAGGCGCCAAACATGTGTCTCAAAACAGACAGAAAAAATGTAGATAATATCATCTCTTGTCTTGTCTTATTATGGGACTTTGAGAGGTTATCAGAGTCTATATGCTAAAAGTAGGCTTCCTGTGATGGCCAAGAACAGTTCCACATCTCCATGGTGTATGCTTAGCTACTAACTTTTTTGGAAAGCCATTCACTGTGATTGAATGTACCCTAGATATATAGTGCCCATCACCAGAGTATAGCACCAGACACCATACGGAGTCATTTTGGAAGGGGTGTTGTCTATATTAAAGACTGCTACATGTGTAATCAGAGGAGCATTGAACTATTTTCCCCTATACAAAGTCATACTCTTGCTTCTTATTTTACATCAAGGCTTAATCCTGCATTAATCTATAGTGTTATAGTAGTGTTTATTAGTATTGTAGAAAGGGTTAATGAACATTGAGACATTTCTAAGTTAAGCTAAACTAGTAATTTATACCACAGCTATAGAAATTTTTTTTTTTTTATAGAAATGTTTTACTGGAAAAAACCAGACTTGTTACACAGAAAAGCAGACAGCCATTAGAAGGACAGGCGTGTCTGGAAAGTTGTTTACCACCTTAGAACCTGCCTACATAAGAATATTATGGGGACTCAATGTAAATCTATGGGAGCACACTTGTCATTGTTTGGGCTGAAATAGATGGTTATAAAGAGAACTACCCAGTCTTAGTGTCTTTCATAGGGAACTTAGCTTGGAAGAAAAGACTAGTCTATCTGAACAACCAGAAGGAACTGAGACAGGGATACTCTGTTTACACTTGGCTTTTAGCCAATGTACCAACCTTCTGAGAAAGAGAGGGATAGACAGCCAAGGCCTTTCCTCAGCATTAACCCTTCTTCTGCCAGGGAGGAGATCGGAGAAGTCAGACCCTTCTGATTTCCTTAAATTTTTTACACCTGAATCTCTTTAGTAACTAAGGAAACTGCCCACTGCCGACCTTGACTCTCTGGACTTATTTTCCATTGGGGTGCACCACACCTTACTATCCCTCCAAGAGAGCAGCAACACGTGTTGACACCTTGACGGTGCCTGGCAGACTCAGTATGGTGCTGGAGTGACCCCCTAACCAGGGCACTACATTTGTAACTTCCAAAAAGAATGCCTATTGTAAACCAGAATACAATGCATTCTGTAATGTAGGGGAGAGATGGGTCATTGGTCACAATAAGCTCCTTCATGACCCACAGGTCTAGTCCTTATCCAGATGATGATTGGATCATTTCTCTGACATCAGATAAGGAAAGATTTTGAACTGTTAGAGAACCAGAGCAGAGTTCACAGGAGACAGAAAGGAAAGGAATACACCAGTGTTCAGACTACTAAGGACAGAATTGAACAAGATCTCATTACGAATTGTTCTCTCTAAAACGCTCCCTGTCCAATCTATCTATTGAGCCAGATGTTTCTGCTCTGTGCCCACCTTAATCCAGTGTAGTCTGCACTTGATCTTTATGACTTTTAGTGTTGCCTGTGCCCAACTCATAGTTAGTGAAATATCCTCCCAATTTTGGCTTCAGTTTTTTGTGGTCACCTACATCTATCTCATCGTTTCCCCTCTCCCCTGTTCTCTTCAGACTTACCTTTTACAGTTCGAGTTAAGCATTCTCAAAATATGTCCATAATTTGGTTTGACGTTCATTCTGATGAAATTAAGGATTAAGCCAAATTCCTCTAAATTTATTGTTACTGACTAGAGCTTCTTGTCTTCGCCTGGGCTCATGGTTATTGTAGTTGTCTCCATCCATCTTATTGTTGGTGTTTGTCATTTTTTGAGCATGATCCTCTAATCCATGGAGTTGAGTCTTTGCGACAAATAATAATAACTCTTCCACAGGTCATTTTTAGAAAGTTAGGGACTCAAATCATCTCATCCCAAGTTTTTAAAACTTGTATCTTCTTCTTTCCTTCAGGGTCCTATGTTTAAACATCATTTGAAACACGCACATGGAAAATGCCTTCAACATCAGCAATAATCTGGTCCTCCTGGGACTTGTGGAGATGGAAGGACTCAAGTATCTGTACTGTGCCCTGTCTATTGTCCTGTATTTATTCATTGTATTCTTAAGTATTATTATTGTGTTTGTCGTACTCTCAGATACGAGGTTACATGAACCTATGTACATCCTCATCAGTAATCTGGTCCTTAATGGAATTTTTGGCAGTTCAACATTTTTCCCAAAGTTAATAGTTGACCTCATCACTTCATCCACGACCATCACTCATGGTAACTGCATGGTTCAAGCTCTGTGTGTTGCATTATTTTCTCTATTAGAATTATGTGCCTTCACCATAATGGCGTATGACCGATATTTGGCTGTTTGTCACCCACTGCGTTATGTCATCTTACTCACTAATGAGAAGGTCATCAAACTCATTATTGGGTCATTTATAGTGACCTTCATACTTGTAGACATAGGATTAATCCTCACTTGGAAGCTTCCTCTTTGTGGAGACAGAATTAACAATATATTTTGCGACAATATGTCTCTGGTTGTCCTCTCCTGTGTGGACTCTTCTGTCAGTCGACTCTTCTCTGCTTCTGGGACTATCCTCTACTTGTGCGTCACCATCATTGTCACTATTTTCTCTTATCTCCAGATATTTGTTGTTTGCTTGAAGGCCTCAAGAGAATCTCGCCAGAAAGCCGTCCACACCCTGGTCACCCATCTACTCAACTTCTCCATCTATTTAGTTGGTTTCTTATTTGTGTTTATCAGATACAGGTTGGGCAGTATTGGCTTTCCAATTGTCATCCATGTTTTCCTCTCTGCAACTTCTATCATTTTACCTCCTTTCTTTAACCCCTTGATATATGGAGTCCGCACACATGCCATAAAGGCAAGTGTTATTCATTATTTACAAAAAATGGACATTGTCCAAGTGGTCTAATCCACAGAAGCATTCTGCACCTGTATCTGTTATCAGTGACAACTGGAATCAATAGATACAGAAGATTTAGAAGGATTCTTCTTTTGGTACATCAACTTGTAGACATTCCTAACTTATATATTGTGCCACCGGAATGAACTTATAGGCAGCATCTAACTAATTTATGAGTTGATGTTCCTCAACCCTTAATGAAATAAAAAAATACTTGTCTACAAGTGATTCTATATCTTTCCGTTCTGGGCCTTTCATCTTTCATACACTTGCTGTAAATAGTTTCCAATATGCATCCTGTATTTGACCATAGAGCAAAGAAATAAGTCAAGACTAGTGATGAGTGGACTCATTATGCAGGTCCAGCAGGTTTGTGGACCCAATCTGAACACCCGCAGTTGGAGTTTGCACCGATCTTGGATTTTAACTCTCACCCAGCAGTTATCCTTAACACATGTAACATCCCCCTGCCTTGGGGCTTGGGGCCTGGAGGCAGCTGGGGCCCAGAATACCGAAGTGGATGGCTAGTGCGGTCTAGGTCATGCTGATGTCTTAGTGCTTGGTATGGGGGCCGGAGGGCTGACCCACAGCCTGGCAGGTCTCCAGTAGGTGTTGTGTGCAAGAAATATGGAGGGAGAGGCTGATGTACTGGTTTCTCCCTGGGGCAACCCCTGAGTGTCTGTAGGATGAGTTCCTGGGTAATGGATGGGAAAGCCCGTGGTAGACAGCTGTACCCAGGGATCAGACAGAGGCTACGTTGTACAAATCAACTCATGGTTCTTTATTGTACCACAGGTAGCAGTCAATGGGCCAAATCGGTCAATCAACAGATTCAGATTCTGCTACTGGAGTGGTCATGGAGAGTGGTCCACAAGAATAGTGCACCAGCCTGGTACTAGATGCAGACTGGGAGAATTGAGATGGAGCGGTGTCCAAATTGTGGAAGCTGCAGCTCTGGGTTAGAGTCTCCTGACTCAGATCCTGGGATTGGTTTCTGTGACATCACTAAAGATGTGCTGCACACTCTCTCTGTTCACTCTGATCATGTGCTAAGACCTGAGATCAGACTGCTGACAGGCAAAGATCATGTTCTCCCACTGCAGGTGGTAGCACCTCTCAGGTGGTCAGGTGGTAGCACCTCTCCAATCACACTCCAGCTTACAATACAGCTACATAATTGGATAACATTGTACACCCAATTAACTATTGACTTTCTAGGCTGAATCTACAGCTTCTATTTTTCTCGAACCTTCATAGAGAGTTTGCGACTCCCCCTAACAGCTCCTGACCTGGAGAGGGTGCTATTCGTAACTACTAGCCTCTCAATGTATTGGCAGGGGTGTTGCATACCACCTTGGTAATTGAAAGAGGCCCCCATGGCTCGGCTACAGACCGGATGGGAAGGTGTAAGCTAATGTTTATTTAATGATATTTTTGCCCTCCAGAAAGTCATCCAGGCCTCTCTTGAACATGTACATAGAGTCGGCCATAACAACCTCCTGCGGCAGAGAGTTCCATAGTCTCACTGCTCTTACAGTAAAGAACCTTTGTCTATGGTGAGGGTAGAACCCCCTCTCCTCTAGGTGTAGAGGATGCCCCCTTGTCCTGGTCACAGGCCTAGGTATAAAAAGATCTTTGGAGAGATCCTTGTACTGTCCATTCAGGTATTTGTACATTGTAATGAGGTCTCCCCTCAGTTGTCTTTTTTCTAAATTGAATAATCCCAAATTTTGGAATATTTCATTGTATTCTAGTCTCTCCATTCCCCTAATAATCCTGGTTGCTCTCCTCTGCACCCGTTCCAGCTCTAATATATCCTTTTTATACACTGGTGCCCAAAACTGTACACAATATTCCATGTGTGGTCTGACCAGGGATTTGTATTAGGGCAAAACTATGTCTTTATCATGAGAATCTATTCCTCTCTTCAGTGGGGTAACTTGAAGCTGATGGGCCCTGGTGCCAAGTCTGTGCCAGGCCCCCGACTATATTGTATGGTAATACTAGTCTTCTCATATGGGAAAGAGCCACCTTATGGGCTCCCTAAGCCTCTTGGGCCCCCTAAGGTTACGCCCCTGCCTCTCTTGATACATCCCATAATTTTATTTGCTTTAGCAGCAGCCACCTGGCTCTGGTCACTAAAATTAAGTTTACCATCCACTAATACCCCAAAGTCTTTTTCAGCTCCAGTTTTACCAAGTAATTGGCTGTTTAGAACATAATTATACTTTTTTCTTTCCATGACCCAAGTGCAGAACTTTACATTTATCTACATTAAACCTTTGCCCACTCCTATCGACCTCAGTATTTATTACTTTACGCAGCTTAGTATCATCTGCAAGTAGTGAAACTTGACTGTAAACCCACTAAAAGGTCATTAATAAAAATATTAAAAAGAAGTGGCCCCAATACCGACCCCTGTGCCCTCCACTGGTAACATCAACCCAATCTGAGAATGTGTTAGAAATGACGACCCTTTGTATTCTATCACTAAGCCAATTACTTACCCAGATACACAGATTTTCCCCTGGTTCCAGCAGTCTCATTTTATATACCAACCTTTTATGTGGCACCGTGTCAAATGCCTTTAAAAATTCCAGATATACAACATCTACAGCGTCCCCCAGATCCAGTCTGGAACTTACCTCCTTTTGAAACCAATCAGATTAGTCTGACAGGACCGATCTCTCATAAACCCATGCTGATGCTGGTGAAATCCTCAAACTTTGCAAAAGATAGAAGTAGGCGGCTTCAGTCGTGCATCAGTACATGGATAAAAAGAACGCGTAAGATCGACGCGTTTCAACATTTAAAACGTCTTAGTCATGATCTACACAAAAATTTGTACAAAGTGACAGTTTAAATAAAAACACTTACCCAATCACCGGCCGGGAAATAGGAGGCACGACCGGAAACAGCGGCATCACTGGAGAAACACACCTGAGCGGCTGCACTCCGTCCGCTGATGGCGCGCCTCCAATGATGACGTCATCTCCGGAGATCGGGTAATGATCACGTGTCACCCGGTCACATGATCACGTGATCACATGGAACGGATCACGTGATCAACTTATCGCGTCGGCCCGGGAATTAGGATAAAGGGTAATGTAAAAACAATTAATTTATAAAAACACATGCAGTCGGAACCTTCATTAACAATTATTAACATATTACTCATGTTCTGGAAATTTTAGAAGCACATGTGAGTGAACGACATAATATTACACATATTTAGAATTCAAATCTCTTATATCCAATTGTACATATTTATATTCATATTGTGTTTATAAAGCCATATTTAGTATAGTATAGCTTGGGAGTAAAGACACAAAAAAAAAGAATATAAATATGTATAATCCTATCCCATAAGCAGAACCAATTGAGACATGTTGAAAGACATGTATATAAGATATAAAATGAACCAATAATGTTATTACACTCTAGTTTCCCCAATCTTCCCTTATCTAAGGGCAATATGTGCCTAGACAAGTGGGATAAGTAGGGTTCTGAATAACCCAATGTCGCAGAGAGTCGGCTCCTAGGTTGTAAGAGATGTACATATAATACAGAGAGTCGCTTTACAAGAATGTATAGCCTGGATGGAACTAGTAAGTGAGAATTAGATCTAGTCTCCTATTGAGACCCTCTGGATGCCGGGTACCGAGTACAAACATCCAGAAGGTCTCCCTATTAAGTAGTTTACGTTTAAGGTCCCCTCCTCTTTGTTTTAGGAAGACCCTTTCTATACCACACCATACAAAGCCGGACACATCTTTGTTGTGTGTATCCCTAAAATGCTTTGATAAGGTCGACACATTCACTGCATTATTTCCCACATCAGATAAGTGTCGTCGGAACTGGGTTTTAAGTGGACCTGTAGTGTGTCCTACGTACTGTTTATGACAGATGGAGCATCCTGCTAAATATATTATGTTGTTAGAATTACAATTGATGTAACTACGTATATCATATTTTCTCTCTGTAGAATACGAGATAAATGTCTTTTGTACAATAATGTATATGCAGGCTTTGCACCTACTGTGTCCGCATTTATAACACCCGGGAAATTTTAACCAACTAGGGGTCTGAATATTCTTTGCCGAACTATCGAATAAGCTAGGGGATAGTAATGAGCCCAGCGTTTTGGCCTTCTTAGCTACACATCGAATTCCTGTAGAAACAATTTGTGACATTTCCTCATCTTGTAAAAGTACCGTATATACCGGCGTATAAGACGACTTTTGAAGACAGAAAAATCTTCTGTCTTCTCTGGGGTCGTCTTATACGGCGGGTCCCGGTGCATGGAGAGGGCTCACGGGCTGAGCCCTCTCCATAGCCGGTAAGTCTTTGCTGCATATTGCAGCAAAGGCTTACCGGTAACACCCGCGATCGGTGCTAGCACCGATCGCGGGTGTTTGCACAGCGATGGCTGCCGGCAGCCTCAAAAATCTGCCGGCAGCCTCAAAAAGACATCGGGGTGCATACTCACCCTCCGTTGGCCCCGATGTCCGCGCGGATCGTCTTCCGCGCAGTCTTTTTTCTTCTGCTGGGCGCCGCCATGCTTTTCCCCGGGGCGGCGCCTAGTATGACGTCAGCAGCGGCGCGTCATACTAGGCGCCGTCCCGGGGAGAACAATGGCGGCGCCCGGCACGAAGTTAGTGAAGACAGAAGACGGGCGCCGAAGCCAGAAGAGGACCCACGCGGACATCGGGGGAGCAGCGCTGCAGGTCGGGGCCACCGGAGGGTGAGTATATAAGTTTATTATTTTCTATTAATGCTGGGCTGGCTGGATACTACTGGGGCTGTGCTGTATACTACTGGGGGCAGTGCTGTATACTACTGGGGGCTGTGCTGTATACTACTGGGGGCTGTGCTGTATACTACTGGGGGCTGTGCTGTATACTACTGGGGGCAGTGCTGTATACTACTGGGAGCTGTGCTGTAATGGTAATGTTGTTGTTGTATGCCTTATGTTTATGAGCGACAGTTTTCCTGCTAAACCTGTTAAATTCAAATCTGTTTTTTTTTAAATTTTTACCGGTGTTTTGTATGCGTTGGAAAAGGGGTAGTCTTATACGGCGAATATATCTTAAACTCTATATTTTAAACAGGAAAGTAGGGGGGGTCGACTTATACACCAGGTCGTCTTATACGCCGGAATATACGGTATTGGCAGATACCTGTGTAATATTATGTCGTTCACTCACATGTGCTTCTAAAATTTCCAGAACATGAGTAATATGTTAATAATTGTTAATGAAGGTTCCGACTGCATGTGTTTTTATAAATTAATTGTTTTTACATTACCCTTTATCCTAATTCCCGGGCCGACGCGATAAGTTGATCACGTGATCCGTTCCATGTGATCACGTGATCATGTGACCGGGTGACACGTGATCATTTTGTGATCACGTGATCATTACCCGATCTCCGGAGATGACGTCATCATTGGAGGCGTGTTGTTTAACGTAACGTCATGAACAATTTTTGGTTTGTGAAAACCTTATTGCTCCTTGTAGATCCCTTGAAATCTAATACTGTAGTAGATTAGGACCTTGGGACAATTTTGACATTTTTTATACCTTTTTGCATTCCTTTTCAACACATTTCTGGACCACAAAACAGAGGAGAAAATGATGGAGAAGCACAATGACCTGTCAAAAGCGTGTCGTCGAGTAGGATCGACAGGTTATCTTAGATGTTTCAGCTCCAGTACTTGGTCTTAAATGACACTGTAGAGAAAAAGACTATAAGGAAATAAATTAATAATAAAAAGCACAGAAATCTAATAAACTACAACTAATAATCTAAAATTCTCAAAAGATATGTTGCAGGTGGTGTGGTCTTCCGAGATCTCTGCATCATACTCGGAGTACAGTACTTATATATGTATAGAAGTGTCAAGATGGAAACCACGGGGAGGTGAATCCTCCGCAAGTGTCAGCGGACTACTGCTAATGAGACGGGGAGTATGGGGAATGATATAAAGAAAAAAAATGAACATAATAGGTATCAATATGAATGCCCAGTTTTTAATGATCTGTCCTTGATGTTGTAGGCTTCAAGAAAGAGCAAATGTTGTTTTTTTATTCCCACCTCATTCTAAGAGCTGTAACTTTTTATACATTTTAACCCCCTATTTCCCCACCTAAAAATTTTTACCTAATCCTCTTTCATATTTATGCCCTCTGCTGATTTGGTTATGATACCTAACCCCGGAACTGAACCCACACACTCCCCTTTTAGGCTTTTTTAACTAATAGATGCCATTGTTACTTCAGATGGTCAGTTCGTGACTATGCCCCTAAAAGGGGCAACTAGCACCAACCAGGACTGGTCTGCTCCACTTGGATCCAGAATTAACGGTGACACTCTTCCTGGCCTGATCTTGTCACTGCAGAAATTTCCCAAGATGTCCCCCACTGCGCAACATAAATATACCACAGTCCACAGCATATTGTCAACCTAGAAAACAAGATGTGCTCCTAAATAATATATATGGCAATAAAAAACTTCTGGGACTCGAGGTGAATCATTGTAAGATGGCATACAAAACAAAAGTTGTGAACGTTTTCGGGCTGGGTCCATAGCTCTATCAATTGGAATACCCTTGTGTCTCCTAAATTAATATAGCAGCATACTAAGATCAGTAGTAAAAAAACTTGAGGTATTCTTTTACCCAATGTAATATGCTGTAGTTTGATTCAGATTATTTACTATATTCACACAAAATGTCATGTCCCGTCATCCCACCAGGACTACAAACAAGCAGGCTGGTATTACATGCTGGGTCAGGGCACAGCTGAGAGTCAGCCAGCGAGCCGGCCTCAAGGCCCGACCAGCACCTCAAATGTTCAGATTCGCGACTGTACCACGGCTTTTATTCAAAGGGTACAGGTGTCCAGGGTATTTTGGGTTTTTTTGAGGCTTGGCTTCAGTCCTTAGTAATGGCGCCATCTGTGAATATTACTAAGGCTGCAACCTGGTAAAACAAATAAACACCACAGATTAAGCAAGTATTTTTAAAAGTTAACCTTCACAATTCACAAAGCCAACTCCCTACGAACGATTCGACGACACTAGATCCCAGACAGTCCCTACTCTGGAGAACGATTCAGAACCCTGTTAAAAATCCTGGATTACTATACCTGTACCTTATTACCTTGGGCTACAATGATAAGCTGTGAAACATGATCACAGGGTCTGTCAATGAGAGATTTATTGTTAAACTCCTGGTCTTATCACAATTTCCAACAATTGTCACAGAGGACAAAACATATTGTCTGGGTACAATTATAAAAATATACAGTTTTCTGACTTACATACAAATTACCAAACGTATGTAACCTTCTTGTAGAGTACGGGACGTGCCTGTATATTTACAAATATACATACTATGCTAAATATAAAATAATTAATGGATTCGTATTACACCCCTTAATTTATATCCTATGTGTAAATTAATACATTGTATCTCTTGTTAATTTCTTCATCGTATTAATACTAATCTAACGTAGTAAAGCCGGTGTATCTATATGTTGTACTGTATGTATCGTTGTCTGTGTTTGTGTTGTCTATTTGTTAATCTATGTCTGTCTGGAATGGTTGATGTAAGTACTGTTGTCGTTTCTGTGTTGTGTGTTGTGCTGTATGTTGTATGTGTCTGTGGTGTTGTGTCTGTTGTTGTGTCGTGTGCTTTATGGGGTTATGTGTATGTGTGTGCTGTTAGTGTGTTGTTTACTCTACTGTATTGTGAGGTGGATGAGTGTATGATGTGTGGTGTGTAAAGTTTAGGTGTATGCTTTGTTATTTAGGTGTTTTAGATATTGTTTGATGGTTGTAGATTATGTTGTACCTGTAGTGTGGTGTGACTGGTGTCTATCTGTCGTGTGTTGATGCTGTGTGTATTTGTCTTATGCTTTCTATGTGTAAGTGTGTTGTTTGTGTTATGTATGACTTCTGCTACTGTTGTAGTGGTGTACTGTAGTGGATACTGTGATGTCTGTGGCTGTGTAGTCGTTGTTTGCGGTACTGTATGTGTTGGTGTAGTCTGTGTGGTGAGGTAGTCTTGTAGTTCTAGTGTGTCTGTGTCTGTTTGTACCATAGTTGTACGTATGTGTGTGCTATGTAGGTAGTGTTGTTGTAGATATGGTGTGTTGTTCTTGTGATTACTTGCTGATGATGTGTGTGCTTTGTATGTGCTTGTATATATGTGTGTGTATGTTGTGTGTATTGTTAGTGTCTGGTGTGTCTGTGTGCAATGTATGTGTGCGGGTAGCGTATGTCTGTACTGTGTGTGATGTGGAGTATTGTCCGCGTCTGTTGCCTCTCGTTCCGATCTACTACATTGTGTGCATGGCGATCGGTAGTATAGAGAATGGTATACCGTAGTCAGAGTGTAGTATGGTGTGTGTGCTCACGTATCTATTGTGCTGTTAGTCATGTAGGTAAAATGTGTCAGCTAATAATCTTGCACATTATGCTACTACACCATAACCATTATCAGTCGCTCTCTGGCCCCCTGCCGGTCGAATGAAGACTCCAAGATGAGATTCCAAAGAAGTCCCGTTATTACCCCCATATACAGGGCCATTGTCTGCTAGCGTGGGCAGTTGGAAGCTGAGCCGGGATTGGTTGCTGTTTCTGCCACAGGTCATTAATATGAGCTCTTGGACTGTAGATTGGTTACTATAGGTCATGAGTATAAGACACTTATGTGTGGTTCCGATGGGTGGATACAAGAGATAGGGGGAGATTTATCAGAAGTGTCTGAGGTACTTCATAACGTTCCCCCCTCCGTTCTCTCTCTGCTTTTCCTTTTCCCCCTTATCCCAAAATGAAACTTGAGCTCTGATTGGTGTCCATGGGCAACTAGAGCAGTTCTGCTCTCAGACACTTCTGATAAATCTCCCATAGACCAAAGTGACAGTAATCTTTTCTCATCTCTTTCCCCCAGTGTGCAGTGGGGCCCCTGCTCTTCCCAGCACATGCTGTCCGCGAGCGGCTGTACGGGGTGTGTAGTCACCAGCCATGCGCCAGGACGCTTATGACCCGGTGCTGCTACTACATCTGACTGGCACTATTAGGCCAGGAGAGACCAATCATGAGGAACCAGCATAGTGGTACCAGCCTGCTGCTGCAGCACTTCTCCATTCGGTCTCCCTGCTCTCCTCAGTTGCTTTTTTTTCCCCCCTGGTGGCCTAGTTGCATAAACCCTTTTTAATGGAATTGCACTCGCAGGTCATAACACTATGGGAAGGTTTACTATTAAGAGTAGACCATCCTTCCCGCCATGACTGATCTGGGCTATAATGGGGATGAACAATGGGAACTGGTCATTTCTAAGGGCCCGATTCCGTTCAGTTAGTTTTCCCACACGTCTTTTGTTCCTATTTCCGATTTGCCCATTTCTAGCTATTTACCCCGGGATTGGCCCCAGCGATCGGATTGGTGGCGCATCGGCGCCAGCATGCACGTGACAGAAATCGGGGGGCGTGAGCCGGAGCGAAAACCCCACGGATTCGGAAAAACCGCCCGCATTTAAAACAATAAAAAGTGTCTACCTTGGGACGCGAACCCCTCACTTGGTCCGCTCGGTGAACTCCAGTGCGTTCAGATGCTTTTCAGTGCAGCAGCGCCACCTGGTCGACGGCGGAGGAACTACCTTTGATGATCCGCGCCAGTCCCGCAGGACCGACCATCCCAGAGATTCCACGCACCGCACCAGGACCGATGGTAAGTAAATTGCCGCATGTTCTGAAACTTGTGTACCTTCACCTCCATTTCTCACCATCATCTACAGCATTGAACATGAGACTATCATGATATTCTGTATTAACTGTTGGGGGCATTTTGTTCTTTAACCCTGAGAAAGTCATTTTTCTATCTTCGTTCATTTCGAAGCAGTACTGTAAACACTAAGAAGTTATGTTAGCTCCCTAGACTGATTCAGGTCTGATAGCTGCCTTGCAGATGCCCCTGGATACCGAGACAGAAACCCTAGAAGCTCCATTTTTAAATGTGAGGGGTGGGATGGGCACATGTGAGGGTATATGATGGCTGTTTCTACAACCAACCGCGTGCCACTGCCCGAGACGCCAACTAGGAGGATCAACATGAGGGGCGCAGGACAGGAGAAACACAAAACTAAAATATGCTGGAGCGTTGCAGTCAACTCAGGTCGGAAGAAAGGTGAGGCTCTCTCTCCTCTTCTGCAGTTCCCGGGATCACAATCAGAACAGCTACTGACATCACTTCCTGTCTCTGCTGAGCCCGGGCTCACCTACTGTGGCAGGAGACTCCAGCCTTAATGTCCAGGGGTATCTACTGATATACCCCCAATTTTATCTACTTTACACAAACTTTATAATTTATGTACGCCAAGCCACACAGCAAGTAACTGCTGCAAATTAGCTGCCACCCCCTGCCAGGAAGACTCCAGTGTTTCAATGATAATGCACCATGGGAGATGTAGTCAATGATGTAGACACCCCTTAAACTCTTAAGGGCCAGCACTTCACGGAGACCCAGTTATGCTTTATTTTAGTAAATAAACCACAAAACACTGAAATCCGCTGCTCAAATTTATAATAATTAATGTCACTTTACGGGACATTTTCACGCTTTTTGCTTTCTACTGTAGCTGAGGGGGGTGTATATTGGTTCCCTGGAAGTTTCTGTTCTGGGGGGGGGATGGGGGGGTCGGGACTTGTTGTAGCACGGTTCGGGTTCGGGTTGTGCTTGAGTGGACATCACTTCTGTTCAACAGCAACTTCCTTCTTTGTGGCGCTCTAGAGCCTGTAAGCTGTGGACAAAGAACCGGAGATTAATTATTAGACTTTTATTAACCACTTAACCACTGGTCCTTTTTAGTTTTTCACTTCCATTTTTCACTCCCACCACCTTCAAAAATCTATAACTTTAAATTTTCCACATAAAGAGCTGTGGGACGCTGTTTTCTGCGCTAACAAAGCACTTCATATAAATGGTATATAATATTCCATGCCGTGTACTGGAAGCGGAAAAAAAATTCCGAAAGCAGGGAAAATGGTGAAAAAATGCATTTGCGCCGTTTTCTTGTGGCTTGGATTTTACGGCTTCACGTGCGCCCCACAATGACAGGTCTACTTATTCTTTGGGTCAGTGCGATCACGAGATAACAATATTGTATAGGTTTCAATGGTTTTCATACATTACAAAAATAAAACCGTCCTGTACAAATTATTTTTTTTTGTATATTGCCATTTCTGGGCGCTAATAACTTTTCCATACTTGGTGTACGGAGCTGTGGGGGTGGTCATTTTGTGCACCTCTTGATGAAATTTTCAATGCTAACATTTCTAGGACTGTCACGACCATTTGGTCACTTTTTCTAGAATTTTTAATATTTTCAAAATAGCAAGTGCCATTTTGACTTGGGGCCGCTATTACAGCATTAACGCTGTGAAAAATCGTTATTATATTTTGAAGACGCGGCGATACCTATGTGTTTTTTATTTTAACTGTTTATTTAATCAGTTTCTAGGGAAAGGGGGTGATTAGATTAGGTTTTTTTATTATAATTTTTTTTTACTTTTTTTTTTTTATACTTGTCACTATTTTTCCAGACCCCCCTTAGGGCCAGTGGTGGGCGAACCTATGGCACGGGTGCCAGAGGTAGGCACTCAGAGCCATTTCGTGGGCACTCAGGACAGGGTTTCACCAAACAGGACCAAATCCACCAAATCTTCCTGCAGTCCCAGGCAACTTAAGAGATGCTGCTCTCAGCGCTACTATAAGCAACATTTCATTGGCTGTTGGAACTGCAATATCTTTGGAGTCCTCCTGCTAGAGCCACCATTCTTCCTGTACAAGAGAGACCCCGGAGAGAAGCAACTATGATAGTCTGAATTTGCCCTCCTTCTTCGACTCCACATCTTTCAATCGTATCAGCCCCCTGAAGCCACCAATATAGTCGAAAGAAGGAGGGCAAATTCAGACTATCATAGTTGCTTCTCTCCGGGGTCTCTCTCTGTACAGGAAGAATGGTGGCTCTAGCAGGAGGACCTCCAAAGATATTGCAGTTCCAAACAGCCAATGAAATGTTGCTTTATAGTAGCGCTGAGAGCAGCATCTCTTAAGTTGCCTGGGACTGCAGGAAGATTTGGTGGATTTGGTCCTGTTTGGTGAACCCTGTCCTGAGTGCCCACAGAAATGGCTCTGAGTGCCACCTCTGGCACCCGTGCCATAGGTTCGCCACCACTGCCCAAGGGGGGTCTGAAAAATAGTGAAAGTATAAAAAAAAAAAGTAAAAAAAAATTATAATAAAAAAACCTTAATTCTAATCACCCCCCTTTCCCTAGAACTGATATAAATAAACAGTTAAAATAAAAAACACATTAGGTATCGCCGCGATCTTTCAAAATATAATAACGATTTTTCACAGCGTTTAATGCTGTAAATAGCGCCCCAAAGTCAAAATTGGCACTTGCTATTTTGAAAAATATTAAAAATTCTAGAAAAAGTGACCAAATGGTCGTACAGTCCTAGAAATGTTAGCATTGAAAATTTCATCAAGAGTTGCACAAAATGACACCCCCCACAGCTCCGTACACCAAAGTATGAAAAAGTTATTAGCGCCAGAAAATGGCAATATCAAAAAAAAAAATAATTTGTACAGGAGGTTTTAATTTTTGTAAATGTATGAAAACATTAGAAAACCTATACAAATTTGTTATCCTCGTGATCGCACTGACCCAAAGAATAAGTAGACCTGTCATTTGGGGCGCACAGTGAAGCCGTAAAATCCAAGCCCACAAGAAAACGGCGCAAATGCATTTTTTCACCATTTTCACTGCATTCGGATTTTTTTCCCGCTTCCCAGTACACGGCATGGAATATTATATACCATTACTATGAAGTGCAATTTGTTACGCAGAAAACAAGCTGTCCCACAGCTCTTTATGTGGAAAAATTTAAAAGTTATAGATTTTTGAAGGTGGGGAGTGAAAAATGGAAGTGAAAAAACTAAAAAAGGACCAGGTCGTTAAGTGGTTAATAAAAGTCCTAATAATTAATCTCCGGTTCTTTGTCCACAGCTTACAGTCTCTAGAGCCGCAAAGAAAAGGAAGTTGCTGTTGAACAGAAGTGATGTCCACTCAAGCCACCCCCGAACCCGAACCGTGCTACAACAAGTCCCCCCCCCCCACCACCACACCCGAAACTTCCAGGGAACCAATATACACCCCCCTCCAGCTTACAGTAGAAGAGCAAAAAGGCTGAAAATGTCCCGTAAAGTGGACATTAATTAATAAATTTGAGCAGCGGATTTCAGTGTTTTGTGGTTATTTTACTAAAAATAAAGCATAACTGGGTCTCCGTGGAAGTGCTGGCCCTTTAAGAGTTTAAGGG
>WNYA01000576.1:0-13792 GCA_019512145.1 Engystomops pustulosus
GAAAAGTTCGAAACTTCTGTGTGAATTTTGTAAAACTTTTTAATAAAAAGTTGCAAAGACCACATAGACGTAGCTGCCTGATAAGATAAATTAAACAAGTCCAAAACCGGGAAAAAAACAAGAAAAGACATGCACAAATGTGCTGACTAAAGATAAATGACCCCCCACAACTTTTACCTACATGTATTAATGGTTACTGTACATGCATTATTACCTAGTGATCCGTGGACCCATCAGTATTTGTTTCCGGTGGGTTGAACCAAACCCGAATATGAATACCCATGATCATTTCTTGCACCAATTGCGGTTGTTAACCTTTAAAATGGATCTGTTCACCCACAAGTAACACCCATAATCAGTTGTTGCACCGATCAAAGGTGTCAACCCTTCAAATGGGACTGTTCACCCACCAGTAACACCCGCGACTGGTTCTTGCACCGATCACAGCTGTGCTGCTTGCCCACCAATGTTATCCTTTACAAGCCATGGATGGCTTTGCCAATTTCCAGCACCACTTTTCTGGGTTCCTGTTCTGCGCATCCGAACCCACAATGTTCAGTATGAACCTGAACAATGTGTTCCGGGTCCACTCTTCACTATTATTAACCTCTTAAATACATTATGGTGCCATACAAACTTATACAAGTTAGAAGGAGCATAAATATTTTCTCTCATTCAATAACTTATAATCCTGCAATGTTTAATGGCATTTCAATGATAAAGAACCATTATAGAATTAGCGATAAAATTTGGCCAACAGTGAAGTACTGTAATTAAAATGATATACGTTATTAACAAAAAAAATAAACCATGAATCTCAGAGCTGACACTTAGCCTTTATGGCAACCTCAGCCATGAAAGGTAAGAACTTCTTCGCTAATTGCTTTCTCTTTGGCAAAGTTCAATGAAGGTCAATTTTGATTATAAATACAGTGCGAGGAGTGGAATGCGCTACTGGATATTTACTGCTCTGTATGACACTAAATATGGTAATAAATTGTAGTCTCTACCAGGAACACTAATGAGCAAAACAACCCTATCTTTAGGGATAAAAACCAAAGAGACATTGCTATAATAGAGCGCGTGTTGCTGATTCTGGAACTTCTAACAGCGAATATAAAAATTTGTGCGCAAGAGGTAATGATAGTAATTATTCAAATAAAATTGTGGAAAGTGTCAGACCCTGGAGGATACTATTCATTTTATACTGCATATGCAAGGAATGTTTGGCTTTGCTTATAGAAAAGTTTGTACAAACACAAATATCTTCCTATAAAAAATTGGTTTTTACATTTTTAAATACCGTAAGTAACTTAAAAAAACAATTTAAAATATGTTGATCAAAAAAAAAATCATGAAAATATGAATACATTTTTTTCTATAGTTTTCAATCATAGAAATGGAGAAGATGCAAATAAAAGGAAGATCTGAAATCAGATAGATAGCTGTATAAGAGCCAAGAAAATATAATTATTGACCATCAATGAGAAGAAGTGCAGGGAAAGGAAATTGTTAACTGAAGTTATTACCAAGGATTATTATCACAAAGAATATAAACAGCATTAAATTAAAATGAAATTATGATAAAATGATTAGATTCAGTGTTTAGTCCTCATACTCCCAATGGGGGGCATTTAACAGTGGTTCTGCGCCAGTTTTTAGCGTAGAAGCACTTAAATAATCAACATTTTTTGCATGCTGCAATTATTTTCATGGCTACGCCACCTATACACCATGTAGTCTTAGAGGGGCGCGGCCTCTTGCGTTCTTTTTAAAAACCTACCTATGCGTCTTGATGTATCCGCATAATGGGAGTGTGTGGTCTTTATCATGCACCGGTGCATGATACATTCCTCCCATATTTACCGTGGAAGGATAATGAATGGGTTTTACCAGTAATTTAAACGTTTTCTAGGCTGAGTAAAATCTCCTAATATGGTCACCCACTTTGTAGCTACCCTAGAAAACCATGACTTTTTGCCACAGCAAATGGGGGTCACATGATCCACCAGCAGCCACTTTGAGGATTTCTGGTAATGTCCTGTGGTGCTTCCCTTAGTTTGTGGGCTGAGGGATAACCTGCATTCATTACTGAGAGCATGCCTTCTCCATTAACTGGTGTCACCGGTGGTAGGAGCATGACAAGCACCTTCTACCAGTGTCATGGGAGTGATATTCATGGATAAGGTGTGGTTTTTAATGAGTACAGCTCAGCCCACTGACCCACTGAAAGTTCTGCAGGGCATAGGACTTCACCAGAAATCTTGAAAACAGCTGCCAGAAGGTTGCACGACCTTTGCGTTTGTATTGGACTTTGTTTGTACCAGGAACTCTATTAGAAGTTCAGGCACAGGTTTATCTCAACCTCCAAGGAGCGCATCAAGGGGAGAGATATTGGGGCACATGTACCATAGTTTTTCAGCTGCCACTTTTTCAAGTTTCCTGAAGTTGGCCTACTTAATCATTGCAATATATGTTAACTTTATTTTTCCTTTGTAATACGTGTCATGAGTTGCCTGTTTAGTCTCACTTTTGGGACTTTTTTTGGTGTGCAATTTTTTAGTCCCTAATAGTAGTTTACCAAAAGAAAGTCTCTGTAGCGACTTATTAGGTGCAAGAATGGGACAATTCCGAGTTCAAAAGTCGCACAAGTTGCACAAACATCTGGGATACAAAGATAAATGTGGCACCCTGCATTATATCATTGAGGCAGCCTATTTTGGTACGCTGCTTGATTCTGCACCTAAAAAGTCACAAACTGCAAAAAGTCGCACAAAATAAAGAAGGCAATAGGAGTGATACATGTCCCCAATTGAGGACAAACCCCTTTAACAACCAAACTTTCTTCAAAGAAAAATATGGGATCTAATGGATTCTTTTCAGTTTTTTGCTACTAAAGCAGAAGAAAATTGTTTGTAGGATAAAGTATATATTAATAGGAAAATTACAAAAACTGTATGCTGTATAATGTTGAAATACATTAGCTATGCTGACATTTAGGCAAAATGAATCACATATAAAACAGTACAATAAAGCAATCAAAGTCACATATTTGCAGTTAGCTATGTCGTGCATTACTTACTAATAAATATGAACCGAAAAGCTTTTACTGTTAATAATACAATAACTGATACGTGTAGGAGGAAATGTAATGTCATATGACATATGAGCATTCAGAAATGTATTAGTCATGATATTTCTTTTTAAACAAGGAACTGCAGAATAATTGTTATATATTTTTTTATTCTACATTTATATTGATTTTCTTTGCCCTGGACATGTGTGAAATATTTTTCTTATAGTCATTCTGCAACATAGAGAAACACATTAAGGCACGCAGAGAATGGAAAAAATATAATACTTGATGCTTACATTAAAATTGTGATTTTCTTTTTTTTGCCTTTTGTGCTCTTCTTGTTACTTCAAAAAAATCTGTCAACAGGAGATTGATTTTTAGCTAATGATAGGCCCCAATAGCATATGCTATGCTGATTTTAAAAAACACCCTTGTCAGATTTATGAATCATTTAATAATTTTAGTAGTTTATATAAGTTTCATTTACATCACTGGCTCCCTGCCAGCAGCATGTGGCTAGCCCTGGGGAAGGTTGGCAGCTGCAACCTGTGTGTGCCTGTGTCAGTCTCTTCTATTCCACACTGATGGAGCTCCCATCCCATCAGGTGTAGAAGAGAAAAAATACATGATGATACATAAAATCACTCACTGCCCGTTCCACGGAACTCAACACATGCTGCTGGCTGGGAGCCAGGTAATGTAAATTAAACTTTTATTAAGTGTTTGAAATTATTCTAATTGCTTACAAAAGCATTTTTTATATCAGCATAGCAAAGGGTATTGAAACTCCTCATCGGCTAAAAATGACATTTTTGATGACAGGTTCGCTTTAAGGGTGATGACCCCTTGGAATGCCAGATCTACTATAACCTACACCAGAAAATATTTCAATTCTGCCACTGCAAGTAATGCACCAGAATTAGCAAGAGGTCAGAACTAGGGTTGAGTGGATCTAAACTGCAATGCCTGGGAACTGAACCAGGACCTTATCTGGAAGTTTGAGTTCTGTGTTTGAGCTCACCTCCACTGGTAATACCAAAGCTCGGTGCTCTCACCAATCACGGTTGTTAATCATTTAAATGCCACTGTCAAAACATCAATGATCCATGAGTAGGTGCTCCCGTTAGGGTTCGGATAACCCAACCATACTTTTGTTTTGTTGCTGAACCCAAACCTGTACCAGTCCTCTCATCACTAGTCAGAACCTCTTAATAATTCTGGAACAACTGGCAGCGGCAGAGCTGAAATTCAAGACATGGGTCTTAATTTATCAGAGTAAAAAGAGAACATCCATTTTATTTCACATGTACTTTGTATTGGGATAACTTTGCTGCAATGAAGTTTCTAGAAATGAGAACCTAATGTTTCATTTTTCTTTTTTCAGGTTGTGTGGAGGAAACTTGGAGATGCTGCAGGTTCATGTCCTGGAATTAGACATCTCTCCGGCAATCAGTACAAAGGACCAATGTAGAGCAAAATGGATATGGTCATTGTCCAACTCCTTTGGAAAAAGTACAACCTCAAAATGATAATGTTCCTATCGACAAAATAGAAAACTTAATTACAAATGCCTATCCCCAGACACAACATGTCTGAACCTATCACTGTATAGACTGACTATATGGCACAACTATTATAAATATATGTTAAGCGCAATTATGTTCTTTAGGATAAAAGGAATATACACCTCTTATTAGCACAAAATAAGAAAAATCTTCTGATAACACAGTTGTCGAAAACCAAAAAACAAGCTTAAACTTTATTTATCAAAATATGTTTCAGTCCAGTAAATGAAACATATTGATAATAACGGTAAAGGTAAAGAAAAAAAGTTATACTAGCACAACAATGTTTTAAATATTCTATATAGTAACGGTAATTGGTAATTTTGACGTAATGAAAATATGAGATAAAAGTATTGGTTTCTTATTTATACTGTACAATATAGACTATTATCACAACAGGCATCCAGGGTTCATCTCCTATAATATTACCTATAATAAAATTTAATATATTACATCCTTATATCATTACAAAAGCTTTCAAAATTGTATAATAAAGAGACTTCCGTTTTGTTCCTACCTATAGCCTCATTCTAAAAATGGTGCTGCACAATCATAATGTGGGCATGCCAAAGTGCTCTAGCTACTATTATTTTTATTTTATCAATTCATTCTTTATTTTATATATTTATTTATTTATATATTTTATTTATGTATTTATTTTAGTTATATATTTAAAGGGGCATTCCAGGAATATGAACGTCTGATACAAAAACCCAGAATGCTATAAAATAAATTTTATGATTTACAAAATGGGTTTTCTAAAGTAGGCGGAGTTACCACCAAGATGGCCGCCACTGGAAACTACAAGTCCTATGCTTTCGTTTAAGTAACTACTCTTCCCTCTTATGCTCTGCTCCCAATTATATGTGTAACTGCCATCACTGCCCATTACCTCACTGAGATGATGTCTCACCATAAAACTGGCCATACTGGATGTACTGCAACCAACCCACTACAGCCAAACTTGGTAGACACATGACCTGCCCAGGCAGCTGCAGGACATGTGATATGACCATCTTCTGTCCTGTGTCTGCTCCACATGGAGAAAATCAATGAATTTATTAAAGGGCCGGTAGCATTTTAATTAATCATTACAGCATATGTCCACAGCATTTTCCTGCTAAGAGGAGTAAAATTTTAAATAACAACTACAATTACATATTAGCTTATATTTTAAGGACCCATTTGTATATGAATTATGCTTATTCCTGGAATACCCCTTGAATTATTTTGTAGCTGGTGAATTTCCTGATTAGTTGTGTTTTAGAGGTGCTACAATCACACTGATTCTTTTCAGGGAATAAGATAAAGTAAAAGTAGAAATGAAAATAAATCTAAAATAAATATTGTTTTTGATATAATTTACACAATTTCAGACCAATGGGACCACTCTTAACTTTCAGAAGTATATTATTACAATTTAAATTTCAAAATTCAAAATTGAGTTAGTAATTTATATGTTTTTAAAGACAAAGTTTGTTTTTATAAGTTGGAAAAAAATTTAAATTGCACTGCGTTTATGAAACTCAAGCTTTTCTTGCCTATCATTCATCGAAAGAAAGATTTTCAAGTTATCAAAGCATGACTTTCCATTATTGAACTGCTAGATGCTTTTAATCAGATTGCCTGAATATTGACCAAAAGGTGCCATAGATGTGTGTAGTTGAATTTCTTCATATGTTAAAATCACTAGGTTGTGTGTAGTTAAATGCTTTGATAGATGTTTGATGTGTTCAAACTGCTATGATAGTTTCTTGTATGAATGTGCAACAGGCTTGTGAAATATATAGTTGCTTATTTTTTCACTTTAAGTATATTATAGGAATGCAACAATCCTCTATTTTGTAGAATATGATATTAAAATATATTGACATATTTGAAAACATGTTTCAGTATCCAATGTTTTTTAATAAATTAAATTACAGAATGTTTTTTATTAAATTAAATTACAGCACAACTATTAAGTATAATTAAAATATAATGCCAGATTATATATATTCTATATGGCACTAATGTGTATATGGGAACAGAAAAATAACAACTTACAACAACTTACATAATAACAACTCACCAGATACTTCATAGGCACAAAAAATTTTGGAAAATTTTAATACAGTACAGGATGACCCTCATTTCATTTTGGATTATCGGTAGATACTCTAGAGTCCACCAGCAATCATCCTTTCATAGTGACATAGTTCATCTCTCACGTGAGCATGGCTGCAAGACTTTGAGTCTATCTGACTTTGCAAGTCCTTTTTATTGCAAACTTCTTGCTAATGTATTGAAGAAAAGTCCACAGCACAAATGTGTTACAGCTGCACTATTCCTGATGTAACACAAAATTCTGCACTGAAAGGAGCGTCAGTGGGACAGAGCGACACATTAATCATGCAGTGTCCGACAGAATTGTGTCACATACCCTATGTTAAAGGTGCACCAAAAAAAGTTGGTGCGTTCAGTCGAAGCAGTGTAGGGGGCACCAGATTCATGAAGAACGTGCACCACAATTCATGAATCTGACGCCTTCTGCACTATACACAGGCAAACTGCACATAGTACAGAGTTCCCTCCCATACTGCTCAGTGACTTGTGTGCTACACCACTATAGGCAGGTCCATACAATGTCCTATATAAGTCAAATCCTCATTTTCTGATTAATTGGAGTAACCTTTTATACACGTGTAGGTTCTGCCTACTCTACCAATTGTTAAAGGGCATATCTCCATTAAAGAATACATCACAGTAGAACAAAGAGGTATGTGTGGACCTTATAGATTTAAAGTCGAGAGAGAAATAATCTCCTAAAATAGCTAGTTATATTTCTGCTGAGATAGCAATAATATAACTGTAATCGGTAGTGAAACCCATTAGTGCTGCTCAAATACATATATATAGTAAACAAATGTAAAAATATGTATAAATCTAATCAATTGCTCCAACTTTTTTCAATGTTGCTGTTTGTCATGATACATCCTCTTTAAGGACAACTGCATTTAATGCTGATCTTTATAAAAGGAAACTACATGAAGATCCACGTTAAACAACCACATGGAAAATTAGGAAAAGTTTTTAGGGGGTTTTCATGTTAAGTACCTGGATCCCAATGAGATTTTGAAAATCTACCATTTTTAAATTAAAGGGAACCTGTCATCACAGATTTCCACATTACAGTTGCTTATGGAGTATGTACTCTTGTTTCTAACTATGTTCTTCTTGTTGGCCGACAAGGCTCCAAGGAGCAAAACCGGAATTTGAATTCTTTATGAAAATGCACATTGGGGCAAAATTTATCTACCCGGTGCATTATCCAAAGTACATTATCCAATGATATATCCCTATATTGCTCCTCTCCATGCCTCTAAAGCTCCAAAGTCAATCCATAAAGTCGACTAATCATTTTGCATATTCATGTTCTTAAAACTCAGCCACACCTCCGGCTTCCTGATTGACAAGGAGCCTTCTTTCTCTTCAGCTCTGCTGGAATGAGAGAGATGCTAGCTGTGACTTATTCACTGAAAAGAAATCAGCTTCCTCATTCCCCCTTCCTCAAGAATTCTCTTCAGAAATTTACATCTCTGTAATTACTAAGGGAGGGGGGATTGAGCTGGACGCACAGTAGGAGTAGGAATGACATGGATATACTGGACCCAGTTCAAAGGAAAGACAATTATTTGCATAAATACTGAGTCAACTTTTTGAATGGACCGTGCAACTTTGCAGGCATGGGGAAGAACAATATAGGGATAGTTGTTCTGCTGTATGATTGCAGCCTTATGTTTAGTTTCCCTTTAACTTATTCATTTTATTACACAAAAGAGTCATCAACATGAAAGGAAAAGTAAAGCTAAGCATACCATCAAGTTGAACATGGGGCATATGGGCCTGGCTGAAAATGGAAGAACAGGTATAGCTGGCAACTCTTCCTAATACAGTAAATGAGCTAAACTTTTATGTAAAGTAAAATCCTAAGGGGAAAGAATGTTTCATTATTTTGTTACAAATATAAAAACAAATAGTTATGTGGAATTTTGCACTTTAGATCTATGTCTAGGATGTTAGACTATTATCCAGTTATTTTTAAAGCACAATATGCAAACTATAAAATGCAAAAAAATAATAATTTACAAATGACATCCTTATTTTCGCAATGCAATCCAAAACAGATATAACTGTAGAAATTGCTCCTCGATAAAATAACTAGTCTGAATATGGTGTCTCTTCTCTGAAGTACTCGGAAATTGTTGCATTCCTATCAAATATCAGTATAAAGATTTCAATTTCAGGCCTGGAGCACTAATCTGGAGTGCCTAATATACCAGACAGTGATGTTTAAATTAGAAACAATTATGTACATTTTGATACTGTATTGAGATTATTTTTTTACAGTTCTGCATATAAAATAGCATTGAGTATATGTATTCATTAGAGCAACAATATTAAACGATATAATCTCACTTCATCGACTTCGCATTTTTTTTCTGAGGAAGATTCTATTTTTATTAAAGGGATTTTCCCTCCACAGAATGTAATGTAATTTTACGGAGATGAGCCATCTCGTTCTTATCAGTGTAGGTCCTACTATTGGAACTCAGGCAGCTCCTTACCGCTAGATCATGAATAAAACCTTTTATTATTGGGCTTCTACCATTTGTTTTTATGCATTGTGAACCAAACATACTTTTAGAATGCTGTAACTACAGTGATGCAGAAACATAACTTGTTTAATCCCTGATCCGAGTGGTTTTGCTTTAATCCCTGATCCGAGCTACCTGAACTGTCCAGACAGGACTAATCAATCTGAGCTGGATGACTCATACACAGCAGCTGGGGGATAGTGGAGCGATTGACTATTTCTGCTTGTCAGGGACAGCACATTGAATACATCATTCTCTGGAGCAGTGCATAATTAGGGGAAGAGGAGAAGCGACGGGCAGCCACAGGAGCCACAGAGGCTCATTATCATAATTATATAATTGCTTTTTCAACAAAACCACTTAGTTAGGAGATTAAATAAAATATGTTTCTGCATCAGTGTAGCTACAGCATTCTCAAGGTATGTTTGGTTCACAATGCATAAAAACAAATGTAGATTTCCTTTAAGGGGTATTTCCATTTCAGCAGATGAATATTATTGCTTGTATAAAGAAAAGTTATACAATTTTCCAATATACTTTCTATATCGATTCCTCACAATTTTCTAGATCTCAGCTTGCTGTCATTTTAAGGAAATGACAGGTGCACTGTTCGTTTATGTCATCACATGGCCAGGGAACATTTTTCCTCCACATAGTAAAAATGTCTTTCTATAGAAGGACTGCAAGCAGAGATCTAGAAAACCACAAGGAATTGATACAGAAAGTATATTGGAAATTTGTACAACTTTTCATTATACAAACAATAATACTAATTTGCTGAAATGGGAATACGCCTTGAAATGTATAATAGTGTATAGCGAACATTATTGTTATATGTTTTTTGCGTTCAGCTCACCACCTGTTCACTTCAGTACAAAGTGACGATGCACGGATCTGTAAGTAGGGCCAAAACTTCAACAATTTGATACAAAAATGGTGATCCAGCTTCCAGGATGTGTAAAAAAAGGCTTCTGTTAAAACATCTTAATTTATTAAATTTAGAGTAAAATCACAGTAGTGCCACTAAAGGCACTTGATATGATGCGTTTCGGACAATTCACCCCTTACTCGTAGACTCAAAGGGGGACATTAATCATAGGGGGTCTCAGCTTCGCCTATTTTTGCACCTGGTTTGTTCTTTTTTTTTAGGCTTGTGATCTATGATGAATCTAGTTCTGCCTTAGTAAATGTGTTTTGGAATTGTCGCATGTCCGATTCATTAGCGCCTAATTTTGCGCCAAATTTGTCTCTAATTTTTACCCTACCAAGTTGAGACTAATAATCGAACCATATAGAAAAAATATGACAGAACATTCAGGGCTTCATTTTTGCAAAAAAAAAAGTCTCATTGCGATGCAAATTCAGGGACTAAAAATTACAGATATGTAAAAAAAAAATTCTTGGTCAAATGAGTCTTTGCCTTTTTTATTATAATGTACAGGAAATGGAGACTGATAATATTCTCACATCTGTACAATAAGACAATAATCACTCACAGAGATGATCCTACAGGTGCACTGTTCGTTTATGTCATCACATGGCCAGGGAACATTTTTCCTCTACATAGTAAAAATGTCTTTCTATAGAAAGACAGCAAGCAGAGATCTAGAAAACCACAAGGAATTGATACAGAAAGTATATTGGAAATTTGTACAACTTTTCATTATACAAACAATAATACTAATTTGCTGAAATGGGAATGTGCCTTGAAATGTATAATAGTGTATAGCGAACATTATTGTTATATGTTTTTTGCGTTCAGCTCACCACCTGTTCACTCCAGTACAAAGTGACGATGCATGGATCTGTAAGTAGGGCCAAGACTGCAACAACTTGAAACAAAAATGGTGATCCAGCTTCCAGGATGTGTAAAAAAAGGCTTCTGTTAAAACATCTTAATTTATTAAATTTAGAGTAAAATCACAGTAGCGCCACTAAAGGCACTTGATCTGATGCGTTTCGGACAATTCACCCCTTAGTCGTAGACTCAAAGGGGGACATTAATCATAGTGGGTCTCAGCTTCGCCTATTTTTGCACCTGGTTTGCTCTTTTTTTTCCTTTTTGGCTTGAGATCTATGATGAATCTAGTTCTGCCTTAGTAAATGTGTTTTGGAATCGTCGCATGTCCGATTCATTAGCGCCTAATTTTGTGCCAAATTTGTCTCTAATTTTTACCCTACCAAGTAGATCTCATTTGAGACTAATAATCGAACCAGATAGAAAAAATATGACAGAACATTCAGGGCTTCATTTTTGCAAAAAAAAAAATCTCATTGCGATGCAAATGCAGGGACTAAAAATTACAGATATGTAAAAAAAAAATTCTTGGTCAAATGAGTCTTTGCCTTTTTTATTATAATGTACAGGAAATGGAGACTGATAATATTCTCACATCTGTACAATAAGACAATAATCACTCACAGAGATGATCCTGTAGAAAATGATGAAGTCGTTACTGGAGAAATTTTACATTTTAAAACTGCGCTGAAGTATTTTCCATGTTGCATAGAGGTAATTCTTCATTTGGCAAATGAAAACCTTTGTTTTTAGTAATGAAAAGTGAATTTTTTTTGGTGCACCTGCCCAGAGTAAGTGCATTTTTGCGGCTTTTTTGCGGCTTTTTAGGCGCAAATTTGTGATAGACGCCGTGCAAACATCTGTATAGGAGGCACTCTCTATGTCAGATAAGGTGCAGAGACTCAAAACCACTAGGTGGCGGACTTTGCCGTGCGCCAGAAAATGTCGCAAAAAAGCACCAAATTAACGAACTGCACCAGATTATTGCGCAAACACTAGAAACAGTCTAAAAAACTATGATTAATGTCCCCCGAAGTGTAATAAATTATTGTTATCTGCCTTATTGAAGAATCGGATTTAAAACTTTATGTGCAGTTTTCTTTGGAAACTGATAACGCTGCCGTCTAGTTAATGGACATGCTGTGCAAAGAGATGACAAATGAGCTGTTAGTGATCAGCACTAACAGCAAGTAAGATTTAGAACAAATGAAATACATGTTATATTAGTCATAAAAATGAATATTAAAGAGGTATGGAAGCCAGGGAGAGGAGAGGATGACTGAGAAGCCGCCTGCTGAAGTGTATATGTAAGTTTATGTAGAGTATTTGCTATGTAAGCTAGAGACTTCACCATAGTAATTAATAAAAGGGAACATAATTAAATGGGTGTTCCAGTTTCAGCAAATAAATGATGTTGTTTGTATGATCTCTGCTTGCTGTCCTTCTATAGAAAGCTTTATTGTTTACTACAGTGGATATAAATCTGTAAATGGTCATGTGATGTCACACAGGTGCATATTATATTGCATATTACAAAAATGTCCAAAAAAGTAAATTATATGAATATTTTTACATTGGTCTAAGAAACATACGTATTGTGATCAACGACGAGTTCTAATTTTTCAGGTTTTTTTGGCACACTTGAAAAATTAAGTTGCAATTCATTTTAAAGGAAATCTTTTTTTTTTATCTCCTCCTCCCTGATTTGAATAGCTGCTGTAGTGTCCAACCAGAAGCTCGCTGCAGCCATTGCAGCACAGGAGAAAATTCAGTGCCAAAATCTCACCAGAGAGTGCACCAAGTTTTCCAAGTCCAGCTACAATCCTGCTGCTACTACTAACAAACACACACAAAGCTATGGTTACATGAATCTCCAGAACTGCTACCTAACACTGTCTGCAGCTTTGTATGGTTAAAACTGCTGATAGACTCCCTTTAATTTTAATTTCTGCTATGGTCAGCACTTTTTCCCTTTATTGGCATGTTTGATTAATAGGTGTCAAAGAAATTCTGCAAAGATTAATTACAGTAATACATTATATGGTTTTCAAGATCTATTCCTCTCTGATTACAGGCAACACATTGACAGATTTGCACCATTATGCTCATCTAAATACCTATCAATCATGGCTCATATTACTTATATAAGGAGATGGACCTAAGAATCACAATAGTTTTCTATGATGAAACATCTCTATGAAATACCGTTAATGAGCCTCATCCTTTGCTGATTGATTACCAAACATATCCATTGCTGTCACTTCACTGGGAACAGTGGCTATTAGAGAACATCCAGCCCGGATTAGTAAAGTAAAATGAGAGAATCAATTCGCCAGGTTTGAGATTTACATCAAATGGGATTGATTCACATCTTAAATAATCATTTGTAACAGAATATTTAAGCAGGTATTATAGAGGCTCTCAACAAATCAGGATTTTTTCCATAATGTAAACGTGTTAGTGTTAATCTGTTAATCCGCAAATTGTTTAAAATAGGGTATGAATTAATATGTTGTTTTGCCATTATTAATGACTTTTCACACCAGTAATATGAGCAGATAGAAACAGGGGTGAATCAAAACTCCCATGGGCCCTGGGCTGTATGAATATTATAGTTGTCAGGATCAGTGGATCCTCTGGACCACGAGGGAGGTGGAACTAGCCAACACCTGGGACCGGAGTCTAGCGGCACCTGGTATTCACCAGAGCCCGCCGC